>JAODAL010000166.1:0-110000 GCA_025379985.1 Phyllomedusa bahiana | reverse complement strand
AAATAACACAAACAAAAAAAAAAATATAAAAAAATAAAAAAAAAAAAAAAAAAAAAAAAAAAAAAAAAAAAAAAAAAAATTAAATTAAAATAAAAAAAAAATAAAAATAATACAAATAAGAAAATTAAAAAAAAAAAAAAAAAAATTAAAAACGCATATTAAAAAAAAAATTAAAAAAAAAAAAAGAAATAAAATTAAAAAAAAAAGAAAAAAAAAAAAAAAAAAAAATAATAAAAATATAAAATAAAAATATTTGTTATAAAGAAATAATAAAAAAAAAAAAAAAAAAAAATAAACATTAAAAAAAAGAAAACAAAAAAAAAATAAAAAAAAAAGAAATAAAAAAAAAAAAAAAAAAAAAAACAAAAAAATAAAAAAAAAAAAAAGAAAAATGAAAATAAAAAAAAAAAAAAACATAAAAAAATATAAAAAAAAAACAAAAAAAAATAAAAAAAAAAAAAAAAAATAAAACAAAAAACAAAAGAAAAAAATAAAAAAATAATTAAAAAAAAAAAACAAAAAAAAAAAGAATTTAAAAAAAATAAAAAACAAAAAAAAAAAAAATAAAAAAAAAAAAAAAAACAAAAAAATAAAAAAAAAAAAAAAATAAAAAAAAAAAAAAAAAAAAAAACCAAAAAAGAAACAAAAAAAAAAAAACAAAAGAGATAAAAAAAAAAAAGATAAAATAAAATAAAAAAGAAAAAAAAAAAAAAAAAAAAAAAAAAATAAAAAAATAAAAAAAAAAAAAATATAAAAAAAAAAAAAAAAAAAAAATATTAAAAAAAATTACAATAAAAACACACAAAAAAAGAAATATGTATACACCTTATATACTTAAATGGTAACCTTTAACTTAACCTTGATAACATCGCGATTCCAGAAAAGGGGAATAAAACATGTGGAAATAAATGAAAAAATTATATAGGACCGGCAGTCCCCGAGTATACATCGTTTCCGACTTACATACGTCCCCCTAATTTACAAACGAAACTTATGGGACGTTGCTGACATTCATACATTGAGTCACGCCCCATAATAACCAAGTGCCACAGGCACAGCTTATTGCATGTAGTTAGCAGAACTTAGGTGAAACTTCTAAAAAAAGGCCACAGACAGCATAGAACAAATGTAAAAAACTATCCCTGCATTAACCAAAACTAAAAAAAGTTTTTTTTATGCTGGAATTAAACAATGTGAAAAAATATACTTTCGACTTACATACAATTTCAACTCAAGAACAAACATACAGTCCCTATCCCGTTTGTAACCCGGGGACTGCCTGTAGTATTTATTAGGGTGATTATCACAGGGTAAGGATTCTGACAGGCTCACCCTTTTTGGGGCTGTTACTCTGTGATAAGTTGAGGACATATCTAGACCCCTATGTTGATCCAAGGTGAGTCTAGGTTAATCCCTCCTGTGTTGTGAACACAATTGTTGGTACAAAGTACGTGGTGCCCATCTTTTGTCTGGAATATGTATTATTAAAAGTTATATTTTAAGACACTCCTCATTTAGTGGGTCATATTCATTGTCAAGGAGCTTACATTGCTTTTAATTTGCCACCAGTACTTTTTACCTTTATCTTCTAGGTTCAAAAAGACTGGTTGATTTTAACTGTTTATGATCTGAATGTGAAGAGAATGTTGTTTGTTATATTAAAATGTAGTAGTTTTGTCAAAACAATAAAAACAAACTTTTGGCAATTTACAAAGTGTGTTTTTTGTTGTTATTTTTAGCAAGTGTTCACTAAATCAACTGTACAAATATAAAAACTTTGTAATATATCTAATCAGAAAAAAATGCTTTGTTAGTTTATCAGCCTCCTTTCCTCCTAGACTGATCATTCACTCTGAAAAACCTGCTGAAATCTGTCTTATATTCACACAACAAGCTGATCAATCAAGTTGCATGCTGCTCATAAAGGTCTATTAAGAAGGGAGGGGTAAGGATGATGGGAATGTGACTGAAGCGTGATATAAGCTGAGTCAGACAAACTGAGCAGATTTCCTAAAAATTAACATAGTTCATCCAGTATGCTTCACAGCTTACACAGCTCTGTACTAAGCTCACCAGACAAAAAATTAGTCGCCCCTAAAGAAATCATGACAATCATCATTTAATATTGTGAACTCCGTCTCTCTGCGCCTTGCGATAACCAACTGGATTTGGTATGAACTATAAATATATATATTCTATAAATCTAAATATATATATATAATATATCAATACTATATGATCCCAAAATGCTTGTTGCTACTTCTGAGTGTGGTACTACAGATTAAGAAGCAGGATCCATGCGTGCATGCTCATATGTGTGTGCACATCCTGTATGGGGGAGATACCACAGCAATTCATCTCCTTCCACTAACACAGGGACATCAGAAAATAGGTAGAGCCTATAAATGGGAAAACTGAGGTAAAATGCCATTTATAAGTTATATAATGGCCAAAGATAGTTTTATTCCTCATGCACACACATGACCATAGCAGACGCTTTAAAAATGTATTTTATTCTACAAAATCCTGGATAGAAATATATATCTATTCTAAAATCCGTTTTTATTTTATAACTTAAATAAATGGCAGACTAGATGAGCCTTATGTTTCTTTCTGCAGTCAATTCTGAATGTAAAAAATTAGACAACAAATATTTTGTGGGAAATTCTTTATTTCAGGACACAATGAAGGGATAATACAAGGTGTTGACACATTTTCTTTAATGAAAAGCAAAATGGATTTCCTCTTGAGCCTGAATCTCAATGTAGAGCAATGATTGAATGAGTTTCATCAGGTTGGAGGTGACGTTGCTTAGGATGGAAGACTGAATAGGAGAGCAGATCAGGAATAGGAATAAGATGGAGGATAGAAATGTGTAAGCATGGAATAGAATGGAGTTGTAGGAGTAGTAGATTAGGGATATGTTTAAGAAAAGGGATATGAAAGATGGAAGATAGGAGTAGTAGGATGGGAGACAGGAATTGGCTACCAAATAATGTTTTTGAGACCATGTATGTCATTTACTATGTGGTTATCCATATGACAGTGTTAAGTCTTTGTGAATTGTTAACAAAGGGGCACTTTGTTGGTAATGTGCAGATGGATGACAATTATTTTTTGTCTGTGAGAGATGGAGAGAAAGAGCACAGGATTTCAGAAATCATGTCAGTCACCCTACGAAGGGACGAACGTTTATAACCAAAGGTTATCAGGTTATCTCCTTCATCAGAGGGACAAGACAGAAGTAACTGTCCTCATCAGGTAGAGTCAACAGCTCCTTCCCCTCCAGCTGCTGACTCAAAAGATTAACTTTTCTCTTGAAGTTGGCAACTGTGGGACAGATTTATCAGACAGTGACAGTGTAAATTTAGACTAGACAGTCTTACGATGCGCCACATTTATTATAGTGTTCAGAAATCTAGATGTTAGAATCTCATCTAACTTTACACCTTTTATAGGTTGACTTATTTAATGCCACTAACTGCACCAAAATTTTGCTGCATTTTTTGGTGAATAGCGCTGTGCACTAAGCCAAGCCCCCTTCCACAAAACCATGCCCCTTTTGTCAGCTGAGGCGCATTAGTGTCCAAAAACTGGATAAAAAACATAATAAATGTAGTGTAAAGCATGTACGCCATTATTTTTGGTGCAAATTGTGCCAGAATTCTGACGCAATTGCTTTCAGAAATGTGCCCAAATGTCTTTCAATCTCTAGAAGCCTTTATCAACAAAATAACCCAGGGACTCTTCTGTTTTCCTGTTGCCCAAGTGGTTGGCAAAGATCCTGAGGAAAGGTCCTAGTAGCGAAGCATTTCTGTCTCAAGATGAAACTTCTGTCACAGATTTTACCAACACTACTTTCTCATCCATTGTAAGTTCATCAAAGACAACCCATGTGCTTGATATTGTCCTGTAGGTTAAAATAAATAACATTAATCAACCTGAAATATTACTTAAGAAATATGACTACATGTAAAACAATAAAACTTACTGGTTGATCTGAGCAGGCATCCAGAATAACTGGAATTGGCTATGAAACCAGTGCACTGTCCTCCAAGAGGCCACAAAGCCACTTGGCCTCCAGGAATGTTCATGAAAGCTCATGGCTAACCTGTCAGAAATGGTCCACCACCTGATTATTAATTGGGCATCTGTTAAAAAAATGTTGAGAGATTTTCTGAAGACTATTCATTTGTTTCAGTAAAAACTGTGTTAAAAGTTGTATTTAACATCTGGACTTTACAAGCAGCTTTACACATGCAGAATTATTCCATGTATACAGTGTCAGTATTTGACAGGTTTAATAAAAATTAGTGGTATAAAAAAGGTAGTTAAATTTTTTTTGACAGACCAAAAAAAAGTATGTTTGTACTCTCCTCAGTGCTACCCCAGTGCTATATGTTAAATTGCTTGGTTAGCTATTGAGTACTCATTCAATGGACAATAGTTGGTTTAAATACAGTATTCAATATTCACAACTAAAGCAATATGCTTCAATAAAAAATAGTTGTGTGCAAAATAAACATATTAAGTTGAGTACTATGATAAACCTGTCACCAAAATCTACATCAAACTGTTGGGGCAGGATGATAATGTAGCAGGGTCAGGAACTGTTCTATGCATGGTGGACTTGCTGTCAACTCTCATCCCAGCCAGTTAACCACTTTGATGCCAGGATCAGTGCAACTACTGCATCTGAGTTGTTAGACAGGGAAGGTGCCTCTGTCACCTTATCAGCCCTCTCATGATGCCAAAAAGTATCTAGTGAAATGTCAAAAAGTACCTACCGTAATTTTCGGACTATAAGACGCACTTTCCCCCCCCCCCAAATTTGTATGTCTTAAAGTCCGAAAAATACGGTAGGTGCGTCTTATGGTCCGATGCGTCTTAAAAATCCCAAAAATCGTACTGAAACGACCTCCTTAACTCCGGCAAAAATACCCAAGTGGCCTCAAACCCCTCTAAAGTGCTCACAGGCGGAGGCCTGCAGCATGACATGATCACCCTTAAGGGGGCCTTCCAACCCTCCCTAAGCACCCAGAAGGCCCTTGCCTCATGTGCAACTAAGTGGTGTAGTGCTAAGTACTCGATTTTTCGGACCTATACGGCGCATATTTTCCCCACAAATTTAGGGAGGAAAAATGGTGTATTCTTAAAAGGTCCGAAAAATACTGGAAGGAGCATCTTATGGCCCCGGTGCATCTTAAAGGTCCGAAAAAATACTATAGGTGAGTCTTATGGTCCGGTAGAGGTTGGTATGGGAGTGGGTGGCCTAGTGAAGGTTCTCATGCCCGCCATGTTAGAAATTCTATTACACCTTGCCCAATGCAAGGTGTAATAGGAGAGCACCAAAATGACAAAATACAGAAATACAAATAGTATTGCAGAATATTGTACAAGTAACTGTATATCCTAGTACACAAAAAAATGAAAAAGAATAAAAAATTAAGGTTTTAGAACTCTGTAAAAACAACCCCCCCAAAAAAAAACATAATTCAACTGAATTTTTTTTCTATTCCTCTGCACAAATAATAATTTTTATTGGTTTCTCAATACATTATATTATATATTAAAAGTCCACCATTAACCATAAAAAATACAACACATCCCATAAAAAAAACAAGTCTCGTGAATCAAAAAAAATATAAAAAAGTTTTGACTTTTGAAAATGGAGAAAAAAATAAAATACTGCTGATGATTAGAAATAAAAAGGGAAGTACAAGAAGAGGTGTGTGGGGGAATAAAAACAGTTAAATAAAGAATGAATAAAGTGAAAAAAAGAAACATCTGCAGTCTCTAATCTCTCAACAGTCCAAATCATGGGCTGTGGAACATATTTTTAAAATACTTTACACAGTGTATAAACCAAATTTTGATGAAAACACATTGTCAGCAGAAAATGATAAACAGGAACTATTGTGAACCAGAGACTTACAGTGGGCAAAAGATCAGCGTAAGAGTTTTCTTTTTTTGTATTTTAAAAAGTCTTAAAAAAACTTCAAAATAAGGAAAATATTACTATGAAAAATACAAATCAGTAGTAAGTTGTTGAAATCAGATCATCAAAAAATTGGCAAGAAAACCAAAGCAATCTCCCTTCACAGGCCCCAGCTAATCTGCAATTCCATATGTATTGGATCACTTGGCCAATACATGATTGATCAGCTTTAACAGGGGGACCACAACAAAAAAGTTCTGTTTAGAGCATATTTCTTATTAAAACTCAGTGGCCACATTATGAAACAGTTTAGGGTCTAAAACTCACTTTTTTGCCCATACGTTTACTATGGCAAAAGAGTCTGAATTTTAGACCTAAACAGTGTTCATACATGTGGCCCATTGTTTTGTTACTTTAAAAATTGTTAACTACTACCCAATCCAGTCAAAAAGTCTTTCCCAACTACAGCAGCAGGTAATACAATGGCCGTAATGTCAGTCCAAACTATATCGTTAGTATATTAAATTAAATTTCATTACAGCCATACAGTACGTAATTAGTGGCATCCTTTAAAGAACTAGAGCAACATGGTATGGAGGTGATTACTAAATAAAATGCAACGTTTATATTTAGTCTTGAAATATTGAAATAAATCCAACAACTATTTTAAAAATAAAATTGACCTTGATACTTGAAATATTGTTGTCTGAATCAGAAGACTCATGACTTGTGGAGTAAAAGACCAAAATAATAAGAGGAACTTTTAATAGTGAAAAAGTAAAACAACGTAAATCATCCTACTATGATCATGTGGTCAAGACATCTACAAAGCAAAGATAAAAATTGTAAAATAATATAATAGGTAAAGTAATAAAAAAAAGAAATACACACACACACAAGGACAAACATACAAATCCTGTATATAATAAAAAAAACTTACTTTTTGTGGTTAGAAAGGCACAACCTCCTGTAACTTGTGGGAACGGGTTTTCTGAAAGTTTAAATAATTCATTCAAAGCAATAAGGAGTTTAGACAATAAAAAGCTGTCGTTGGTTTCATCTTCAGTGTCAAAAAGAAAATGGCTGCTTTGTGAGAGGTCAGGCTGCTGCTTAGAGAGTTGGCGCACTAGGAAAGTTTTACTTTTTTACCATTGCAATTTTAGTTAAAATAATGAACATACAATTGGATAGTGCAACAGCATGCCTTTCTGTGCTGCTGCTAAAAACAGATTCTTGAAGAAAACTTGAAAAATGGTCACCCTATGACTGGACAGTAGCCCAACTTTAAACCCATGGATCCATTAGTATTTGAAAAGGAAATCAAGTGGACCTTTGAACAGGATAAGGGTTAATGTAGTGAAAGATGCAGGGAGTCAAAAAGAAGAATTTTTACATGTGGATTTGGAACAGAGAACATTTTTTTAAAACTGCACCTTTTGCCCTGATGAAAATCTTTGTCAAATCCACAACATAATAGGCATTTAAAAATCCACAACATGCCATCAAACTGCAAAGGGAAAATGTATGTAAAGACCTATTCACATGTATCATGTGGACTATGTTGTGGATTTTCAGACTGATTTAAATAAGGCAAAAAAACACTTTAAATTAAGGTAAAAAAGTATACACACTGTTAAGACTATCTTTTGGTACATTTTCTTCTTTAAAATTTGCTTTTAGGGCCCCAGAATGTTTTTTATTTTATAACAAACATCTCAGACACTAAACATTATTAAAAAAACAATTAATTTCAAAAGGGAACCATAGCAAATATGCAAGGGCACATGTGCAGTTTTGCTCCATATTCCCAGTAGCCAAAATGGCAAAAATCTGGCTAACAGGAACACTCTATCAGTAACTATAACTGGTGCTCTCCTCAAGGAGAGATGTTAACCTTTCTCAGCCATTCATGCCCCCCACCCACCCCAAGCCCTTACGCTCTGCTCACACTGATGGGAGCAAATGCCCCCAAAAGGGCTGTATGTAGGGTGATACTGGTTCTAATATTCCTTTTGCTCCTTTAAAAAATTTGGTGGGTCGAAACAAATTTAGGATTTGGTTACATCCAATGAGGCAAATGAGCTTCCCACTCCTTTCCCCTAAGCCTTGTGTATAAATAAACCCCACATCAAACCCTGACTCCCCCCCCAAAAACCCGATGAGAGGTTGCTTTTGGGTTAAATTTCAAAAAAAAACAGACAACCATACTTGAGAGTTAGGGACTCGTAACTCTAATCCCGGTAAATTCTTTTTAAACAAACACACCCCTTTTGTGAAATTTTTAGCTAAAAAGGGACTTATTTGCTTGATAGATCCACTTTCAACAAATGCGAAATAATATAAGCAGTTAGGACCAAGGGCTTGTAGTTTTGATGACTACCCTGAAAAAGCCTCACCCTTCTGGGCACGGCTGTTTTCTGTGTGCAGACACACAGAACTGCTGATCTTCCTATCAGCAAACAGCTGACATACACTGCAGGAAAGCCATGGAACCTTTAATAAAAGTTTATTACAAAAGTGCCTAACTTTGGGAGAGAAGTGATACAGAAATTCACTTTTTTCCACTGGACAACACCTTTAACACAATGTTTACTTATCTATTGAAATACAAGAAGGAGGCTATAATGACTGTCATCACGTACATCTTGGGGCCAAAAATTTTTAAATGATAAAAATGTTAATTTTTTTAAAAATCACTGCATCGGGTTTTATAATGCAATTTCATATCCCAAATGTAAAAGAGTGAACTTAACAGCAATTAAATTGCAAATCCAACAGTTCCCCCCAGAAAATGAACTTTTTTCCCCCAAAAACATTTCACTTCACGGCGCCTTAAAAAAAAGGACCACAACATCGTTTTAGTGATTGCTCCCCTTTAACACAGGTTTTGGGGGTTTGTGAGGGCAGGGCTGAGATCAATCCTTCGAATTCGTAAGAATCACACCCCCTGGACCCTTTTTTGGGGCGGGGGCTTGGCTCATTGTTTCTCTTCTTTAACCATGGTTATCTCTAAAGAAAAGTTTCCCGTTCATCATTGGGCACTGGCACAAACTGGCCTAACAGGGGAAGAGTATCCCCAGTCGAAAGATTGCCCTCAGTCAACCTATCCCACATCAAGGGAAAATTCCAAGAGAGAGGTTCCATTGTTGCCAAAAAGGCTCCAGGGCGCCCAAGAAACACCAGCAAGCGCCAGGACCGTCTCTTAAAAGTGTTTCAGCTTCGGAATCGGGCTACCAGCAGTGCAAAGCTTGCTCAGGAATGGCAGCAGGCAGGTGTGAGTGCATCTTTACGCACTGTGAGACTGCGGAGATTCATGGAGCAAGGCCTGGTGTCAAGGAGGGTAGCAAAGAAGCCACTTCTCTCCAGAAAAAACATCAGGGACAGACTGATATTCTGCCAAAGGTACAGGGAGTGGACTGCTGAGGACTGGGGTAAAGTCATTTTCTCTGATGAATCCCCTTTCCGAATGTTTGGAACATCTGGAAAACAGCTTGTTCGGAAAAGACAAGGTGAGCGATACCACCAGTCTTGTCTCATGCCAACTGTAAAGCATCCAGAAACCATTCATGTGTGGGGTTGCTTCTCAGCCAAGGGAATCAGCTCTCTAACAGTCTTGCCTAAAAACACATCTATGAATAAAGAATGGTACCAGAATGTCCTCCAATAGCAACTTCTCCCAACCATCCAAGAGCAGTTTGGTGATCAACAATGCCTTTTCCAGCATGATGGAGCACCTTGCCATAAAGCAAAGGTGATAACTAAATGGTTCAGGGAACAAAACTTAGAGATTTTGGGTCCATGGCCTGGAAACTCCCCAGATCTTAATCCCATTGAGAACTTGTGGTCAATCATCAAGAGACGGGTGGACAAACAAAAAAAACAGCAAATTGTGACAAAATGCAAGCATTGATTGTGCAAGAATGGACTGCTATCAGTCAGGATTTGGTCCAGAAGTTGATTGAGAGCATGCCAGGGAGAATTGCAAAGGTCCTGAAGAAGAAGGGTCAACACTGCAAATATTGACTTGCTGCATTAACTCAATCTAACTGTCAATAAAAGCTTTTGTTAATCATAATATGATTGCACTTGTATTTCTGTATGTGATAAAAACATCTGACAAACACACATAAAACCAGAGGGCAACAGATCATGTGAAAATATCATATTTGTCTCATTCTCAAAACTTTTGGCCATGACTGTAATATTCACTCGGATGAAAAAGGCTTCTTCTGTACCCTGTACAGAGTATTAAAGGTGTATTCTCACCACATTAAATAGCTTTATACATGTAGCCAAATTAAATAAACACTAAAACCAAATACATTGCTGTTCTGATTTTGCTTTTTTTCAGAGCTCGATCAAATCTTATTTTCTGCTTGTGTAGCAGGGCTGTGGAGTCGGTAAGCCAAAGCTTCAACTCCAACTCCTCAATTTCCCTAACTCCGACTCCTGACACCCACTCTCTCATACATGGCGCATGTATAAGTGATAACTTTACTGTAGTAAAATGATAACATCAGGCTTATCACCTTATGATACAATAATCAAGCTATTTAGGTAGAACTTACACTGACAAGCAAAATGGTAACAATGTTTTGAATTTTTGACTTTCAGGCTCCATATCCTACCATCCACTATAGCTTTGAACGTGAGACTACCATAATTTTATATACAGTCATCTTACCTATCTTATATATAAATTTGACTTGCAACTATTTAGCATTTGCTTCGTTCTGCAGATTCTTGTCCTGTAACTGCATTGTTATCGTCTTGCTCCTAAAAATCAAAATGTTAATTTTTATTATTTTGTTAGTATTTGGTAAATCCACCTTTTGGCTTTCAATACTGCCTGAATCCTTCTGGGCTCTGGATCAGACTCAAGTATATCTTGACCAAAATCTGATCCCAGATCTCTTCTACACATTCCCAATGTTGGTGCAGACTGGTGACTCACTACGAATATATCTTTTTCTTCAACTCTACCCACAAGTTTTCGATTGGGTTGAGGTCTTGGGACAGTGTAGGTCAGTGCAGAAACTCTATTTCATTGTCATTGAACTTTCTTCTCCATCCTTAATGTATGCTTCGGGCCATTGTCATGCTGGAACACTATGTTGGCCTTTTCATACCCATAGTACTTGAGTGTATGAAGTAACTCATGTTGTAGGATACTCAAATATAGCTCAGCATTGATATCTTTGGCGGTGAAACAACCCCATATCATCAGGCTTCCTCCACCAAACGTGACAAGTTCTTCAATTTCTCAATCCATTAGCCCCATTCTTCCAGACCCATTTGCCCCCATCAGAGCCCGGTGTATTGTCTTTCATCTCATCGCTCCAAATCACCTGTTTCCAATCTTCCATTTTTCATACTTTTTTGCAAACTCATTGCTGACACTTCTTATGACGAGATTGAAATCGAGGCTTCTTCATATTTTTTCAGGCCACCATTCCAGACCTGTGTAATGCACGTTGCTTGCATGGACATCTGTGATCTCACTCTTACGAAGCCTACGAGCTGCCTCCACTGCTGTGTCTGTCACGTTAGAACTGATAGAACTTGGGATGAGCCAACTTGTTGACTCTGATATTTTGCCTGGACGTCACCTCTTGGCTTTGGAATGGATGGACGGACTTCATTTCATATTCCTCCAGCTGTCAGGGCCTCACATGATGCAGTTTGGCATTTTTTTTGGCCGAGAGACCGATATCAATGAGCTGGATGATGCTGTCTCTTTTCTTGGGAAATCTTCTTCATAGCTGCTCGAACCAGTGACTTGGGAATCAGCCTAATAACACAGAGCTAATAGGGAGTGTGAGAACAGGTTGTCATTTGTAGTATACAAGAAGAAAAAGATTGTCCCACCACCAGAGCAAAACAGAAACAATGCAGTTACATGACAAGAATCTGCAGAATTAAGCATATGCTAAATAGTTGCAGGTAAATGTTAAGTATGAGGTAGCCTTGATAATTGTCTATAAAATGTTGGTAGTCTCACATTGAAAGCTATAGTGGATGGTGAGATATGGAGTCAAAAGTTCAAACACTTTTACCCTTTTGCTTGTCAGTGTAAAATATATTTATTGGACACAACTTTAGAACACAAAAAAAACTTTTACAAATTTTAAATATGCAAAACACAGCGGTAAGTGGGAAAAAAACAGTTTTCAACAAAAATGTTCTGAATAACATTAGTGCAGTCTGTGAATTTGTTCTGAGAAATAGCATCGCCTCCATCAAATCCTCCTTCATAAATTATCTCAAAACTGACCTTATTATTTCCAGGTCAGAGATCGACCTCTCTAACACAGGGGCAACATCTCTAACAATTTCAGGGTATAAAGGAATAGTTTTGTGCAGTCAGTTCTGATGAACAATTGATCTTTTACTTCTTTCAAAGTAAGTGAATTTTTTTTTGCTGAAATCTGGTCAATCTGTTTGCTATGGGAGCAGAATCTTTTCCCCTGTGATAACGCTTTGCCTGCTCCATGTCATCCAAATACTTTTCAAAATTAAACTCTGAGGCTGAAAATATGGTAGCAATAGCACTGGCAAGACCCAATTCCTATTGCTCTTGGCACTGCATTGAACTAACTGTACCAATTTATTATAGATTTTGGGAGTTGGTCCATTTTATAACGACTCCGACGCCACCAAAATGGGCACTGACTCCGACTCTGCAGCCCTGTTGAGAACAAAAGCTTCCCTAGGTTACCAACCACCTCTCTGTGCTGTCACTGCTGCAGCTTCCCTGTCTGACCATGGTGACTCCCTGCTGTGTCTTGTGAGCAGCACAGGAGCTTGTTTACCTATGTTACTGATAAATTTCAACCCTTTAGAGGTCTGTAGCCCTTTTATTAGCAATGTCCCTGTAACTGGCTCAGCTAGGAATAGCAGAGCAGATATGAAATCACTGCTATAGAACCACCCACAGCATGGCCAGAACGCTAGAGCCTGTGAAAAAGCATGGTGAGAACACCCTATTGATTTATAATATATAACAAGTAACTGACCTGATATCCAGAGAAGGCCATCGGCAATGCATCCAGCATGACATGAAAGGGATCTGTCAAAAGACTGTACAAAAGTCCACTTGTTCTTCTTTGGACAGTACCGCTCTACTGATGGTAGAACCTGTGTAACTCATTCCTGCCCCCTACTGCATAAAGACAATTTTCCAGTGCACCCAGAACAAAATGCTCCCGACAGTTCTTCATTGGAGCTATTTCAATCCACGTGTTGCTGCGAGGATCATATCGGCATGCTGTCCTCACTGCACAGGTGCGTCCAGTCGCATGTTCAACTTCCCCTCCTGCAGCAAATAAAAAGTCGCCCATAATTGCCACACAGTGATGGCTTCTCCCTACTGGCATAGGAGTCAACTCACTCCAGTTTGCAATTCCTGCAATATGAACATTGTCCTGATCAACAGGATTAAAATATCTCAGCTCCCGAACTTTGCAGATCTCTCTTTTCTTCCCTCCAACAATATAAAGTGTGCTGGACTGGTAGCGGGGCTTTGTGCGTATGGTCTGCCACATTGGCTGTGCATAGATACTTTGGTGATATTCCAAGGCTTCATTAATTAGTGCTGTAGCTGTCTCGCTGGCTTGGATCAAAGGATGAGAAAGGACGACGGTGTGGAGTGTATTTGTATCCATGAGGCTAAAACGAACATACTGCAGAACTTCATCTATGTACTGATAACGGCAGTTGTGCTCCAGCCATCTCACAGCCAGCTAAAAGAAAGGAACAATTCATGTTAAATAGGGATTACAGCAGAGTTTCAAGATAAGGGCCTTTAAGAAGGGAGTTTTATTTTAACATTTCCTTGAGAAATGAATATGATTATTATTTTCTAATCCTCAGGGGCCTTTTTACATGTAATAATAATAAATTGGTGAGACCGACTGCTAATTAAGTATGTAACAATATGGGAGCTTTTAAAGGACACACATTTCTATGTCACAAAACTAAGAGTAAGGGCATGTCCCCACGGCACGGGTTTTCGGCCGGTTTCTCAGCCGGTTTGCGTTTTTTCAGACCGCCTGAAAAACCGTCCGAAAATGAGCACAATGGTGCTCTATGGAAAACCCGTGCAACTGTCCCCACTGCATGGGTTTTCCGTCCGGCGGTTTTGCCGCCCGCGGTCCGGCTGCAAAACATTGTGCTTCCACAATCTTCCGTCCGGTTTCCGGACGGAATCTGTGCAAGCCAATGTGAAGGGGGGGGGGGGCTGTTCTCCGCTTATCGGCCACAAAACAGGACAAATACCGTCCGGCAAACCGGCCGGTATTTGTCCTGTGCTGTGAGAATGCGCCTTAAAAGGAAAGATCTGGCACAGACCAAAAGCTGCACATCACCTTACCCAAATATGAAAAGTGGATACAAAAATGTTAAAACTACAGAATAGTAACAAATAAGTCCCATCATGGACTAACCCCAAAGCTGTTATTAATAAGAAACGTACATAGTCATGATCAAAAACATGTCAAATAGTACAAAAGGAGGAAAGAAGAACAATATCAGCAAATAATGTCCCTATGGGTGCGCTGGTATGGACATGCTTTGCCGCATCACCACAGCTTTATCAGGGGTATGTCACAAAAATCATTCTTTATTTGGACCTAAAAGTGTTCCCCACTTTGAACAATCCCTACTTGTTAGAAGGGTGACTTGAAAATAAGAGGATCACAAACTGTCCCCATGATAAGACCCCGAGCAGTCAGCTGTAATTTGTAGAAAAAACTTGGTTCCCTGCAGGGCCCACACAGGGGAAATGAAGCTTTTCATATCAATGGACTATGAAATGCAGGCAGGAGAGATCTTTGAGAGCAAAAGATGCTTCTTGCAACCATTCTATACTGTGGCTAATAGATGTATATGCTGTATGCATATGCATGTATATAGCATATATAATGAAAAAGTGACACAATTACTAAACCTATTTAAGCACCATTTTTGCTGTTTTAAAAAATAATAAAATTAAAAAAGTGAAAACACAAAAAAATGTAATGTAAAAATTACATAAAAAAGCCTTACATGTCATGGAAAAAGGAAAACAAATTAGTATAATATGCGAACACAACAAAAGGGTTACATTGTTGAAACCTGCATGTACTAAAGAAAATTAAAATGAGCCTTGTCAGAAAGGGGGGTAAAGTCAGGAACTAGTTAACATGTGGCAGCTCTTGTCTTTCCTTCGTTCACCCGGTCTCCTCTGCTAGGAACTAGCAGATGCCTTTTTACAAGTGAGCATAAGACTGATGACAGTAAATTGTAACTCATAATTTAAGATTTGAACTAGTTTACACTTCATAATGACTGGGAACTGGATATAATACATTTTTTACACAATAGTCAACCTGTGTAAAAGGCCCTTAAAGGGATATTCAAATCACATTGATCAGCTTTAACCATGTAGACAAAGGTAAATAAAGACTATTACCAAATACATTGCTCTTCTGATTTTGTTTATCTTCAGAGTTAGGAGCAAATCTTATCGCCTTTTTTTTGTACACAAGTATTCCTAGTTACTGACCATGATAAACAGGCTAACAGACCCTAACAGTAGTGTCCAGGATGGTAATGGCACTCCCTACTATGTGTTATCAGCAAGACAAGCTTTTTTATCTATGTTAATGACAAACTTTATCCCTTTGGAGCTCTGTAGTCTTGTGCACTTTCGTTTCGAAACTTCCATCACTAATTTCCCTCTAACGTGATCAGCTGGGATTAGCAGAGCTGATACCCCAATCACTGTAGAACCACCCACAGGTGTAGAACCATCCTGAACAGGAAGTGAGAGCCTGAAGCTAGCTGTAAAGAGCAGACTCAAAATGGTAAAACAACTTGAAGATCTGCAGCCATATATATGGCATTATGTCACCCGCAATAAATGGGATGTAAACGAACATTAAATTTCCTACATAGTGTCCAAAGAGAAGAAGTACTCCAACTACTCAGGAAAACAAGATAAAAGGGTAGGAAGAGGCTCTGTATCTGGTGTGTACATATCCTCTCCCTTATTGTCAGTGCTGCAATCCTGTGTACCTAGTCTCCAGTAATATAACAAACCATTCATACATTTATTATAATGCTGTCTCCCAGTAACAATGATAACAAGAATAAAAAGACAGAACAGTTCATTCATGTATAGCTCTGCTCTTATTTTGTGATTTACAATAATGATGGTCATACTGGTGGTGTGCAGCACTTTTATTAAGGTATTAAGATGCACCAATAAGCAGCATAAAAAGGGGAAAGAGATTTTTACTCTTCACTTCCTATAAGTTATACTCAGCTGATAAAGTATCAAATCTAAATACCTTATTACAATGCCCCATTACATTGCTAGCAACTGTGCCCTAGCATATTACCATATATTACCATATTACTGCCAAGCACAGTGACCAACCATTTTACCAGTGATATGGATATTCCTTCATAAATTGTATGGTTCCATAAGGGTGATTAAAAGTTTGCTGTTTTTTTAATGAACAGTATTTTTCCATCAAGTTGTAGCTAACCTTCCCCCAATCTTTTTTCTTCCATATCTATTCTTCTGTGCCCTTTGTCTCCTCATAAGTATCAACATTCCTACTTGTTATCAGCTTCCGAGGGCCATATCTTAATGCAGAGTGTTAAGTATTTAGAAGTAGAAGGTTAGAGATAAACCACAAGCCGTGCTATTCTGTCATGCACAGTAGAACCACTGACCTTTAGATATCTCAAATGATTGTCATGCATACTAACCAGAGCTTAACAATAATTAGAGGTGTGTTTTCATTACTAATGGACTAACCAATAAAAAAGTGACTATTAATAAGGGGATTGTTATAACAAATTAATAATAATGAAAAGGTGTCGCTTAGATGATGATTATATTGTATTGTCCAATAAAGATACACTATCTGTTTTGCATAACGATACTCCTAACACTGAAAGTTTATAAAAACCCTTGCCTAACTTTAATAAAGGAGAAAGGCTGTACAGACATTTTGGAAATGTCTCTAGTTCTTTTGACGATGTATGTGCATATATACTCTTGAGTTCATTTATAATTTGGAGACCACACAAACAAAGCTGGGCGATATTTTAGTCACCTTATCACCAGCTAGAGTACCCACCTTACTTCCAGCCACAGTGCCCTATCAATAAAGCCAGTCACAGTTTCCTCATCATGCTGCCAGCCACAGTGTCCCACATCTGCCATTAGTCCCGAAATTGCCATGATTGTCCCCACATTATATTAAAGGGGTTTAATATTCCACACTGTGAAGACATATTAATAGGAAGAGGGAGCCGCTATCATCCTTTGATGGCATATCCTATCAATATACCATCACTGCCATGCTCTGTCGACCTGATTCCTCCTATATGGTACAGGACATCCTGATTCTGGCCACAGAGTTCACAGAGTTAAGTCTAAACAACTATGGTAAAGTCATTGCCAGAATAGCAGCAAACCAAGAAGCAACCGCCTGTCAGCGATACATGCTTCTCTATCCCAATACTTATCAGAGCTTAATACTTTCCTGCGTCCATCGTGTGTACACACTCTATAATTTAAAAAAGACGTAATGTTTCAGAGGAGCTGCGGTACACTTTCCCTCTAAATTACATAGCATCATTAACTATTAAACTAAAACACACATCCTGTCAGCAGTTTATCAAAAGTAAATGTCAATAGCCAGTCAGTGAGCAGCAGCACAAAGTGTACTGTATAACTAAAGACTCAAATTGTTTTAGTATGTGGCATTTACAGATTGTCATGACGTCCACTGAAAGCTATACTTAAAGAATGCTCAGCATGTTTTAGCTTTCCCAATTTCATGCAGTTTTTCTTTAGATTGAACAAAATCATGTTGTTGATTTCTTAATCAATTTTTTTACACTTATCTATATTTACCATTCAATCAGCACAGCTGAGTCACATTATTATGACCACCAGCTAATATCTGAATAACTGCTGTGTGCAGCACTGACAGTAACTAGAAGGGCTGCGAGCAACTCCATAAAGTCCTGGTAAGTTATCACAGGTATCTGGAGCCATGCTGACTGCAGTGCATCCCACAGCTGTTGAAGGGTGTATGGGGAAGGGTTCCACAGATGCTCAATTAGGCTTAAGTCTGGGGATTAAAGGGGCAAAGTAATACTTGGAAGTCTTGCTCATGGATTTCTAACCAATGACAGACATTTGTCTTGCTGAAAGGTCTCATCCGCCTCAGTGAAAAACAATCAGCATGTGTAGGTGTACAGTACGTGGTCTTCAAGGATGGATTTCTACCCAAATCGGTCAAAACTTTTTTCTATATAAAAGAGTGGATTGAAATTAAAACATTCCCCAGATTCCACCATCAGCTTGTGTCCTTCCAGCAATGGTTGCAGGATATTTGTTCTCTGATGTTTCTTGCCTGAAAGGCCATCCACTCGATAAAGCAGAAAACATGACTTATCGGAGAAGACGAAACCTTTGCCACTCAGTAGAGGTTCAATTTCGACACAGCCATGAAAATTGAATTTCTGCGATGCAACTTCGTTAGCTGAGGTGAAGTGATTATCTGTGTGGTTGGGACGACATATACAGTAATTTTCACTGTTTTAAAGATACATCCTGTAGCATCCTGGTTAATTCTGGCAGTCAGCTACTCCACTGCAGAGTGTCGGTTCCCTTTATTGCACCTTCGTAGCTGACATTTACCTCTCACATCAATGACACAAGTTTTTACATTACTTATTTGCAATGTTGCCATTTATCCACTCGTGATATACTTTCACCACAGTAGCACAGGATCAGTGCACAAACTGCCATTTGAAAAATACACCTTTGGCCTGAAAGCCAGTAATTTTCCATTTTTGAAAACACTCCTTTTAACTGTGACAGCAATAAAGGATATATGTGCATACAGCCTCTCTTTTACACCTACCAAGCTAGCTCACAACATGGGACTTCATGAGCTTCTCACTGCCAACATCAAAAGTAGAAAGTGGTCACAAAAATGTGACTCAACTGCGCTTTTTGTTATGTTATCCAATGAGTTTTATCTCAGACCTTCTGGAGATGGGTATAACTGACTGGCCATGGTTACCATATAGCATAGCACATCTTTGGGCAGAACCAAACAGCCACCGAGAAGCCAAGGCACCTTGTTCAACAAGTCAGATGATCTAATATTTTTTTTTTTTAAAGATTAGGCCCTCCTATAAGTGCTATACAACTGAACTTATAATAATGCAATTTTCCTCAAAACAAGTGCAGCACCTAAGCCTCTACTGAAGTATGTGAAGCTGATCGTACCGGAGCAATGTTTGATTACAGCCCTTGAGGGCATTTGATGTACATGTATGTCAAAATAACTGGCAGGTTTAACGGAGTAGGCTTAAAAGCTAAGCCCTCTCCATACACAGTCAGTGCTGACTCTTATTTACAGCTGACACTCACCCTCCGTGACTAGGTTCTAAAATCCATAGCTGCCGTTTAGTTGTCATAAAAGCCAGCGGCCTAATGATGACACGAAGACTGACCTTATTGTGCTATACCTTGACAGAGGCAGAAAGTAATAGGTGTTTGTTAAGAAGATAACATACTGCAGTACATAAGTATATAGTAATACCATGTAGTAATATAATGTGCAAGCGACCAAGTACTTCCATTTTCAAGTCCCTGAGGAGGATTAAAAATACAATTAAATAAAAGTAGAAGAAAAGGTATAGAAATAGAAAAAAATTCTTAAAGTACCAACCTTTACTATTTATAGTGGGGAACATAAAATCTAAAAAAAATAGACATAATATCTACATTAAAAAAAAATTCAAATATAAGAATGTATCCAATAACAAAAAAGTCTGAATTGCATTGTAATAAGAAATCATACAAACCCCAATGGTAGCCCCATTCATACATGTCGCCCTTTGTTTCTACTCTTTTTTTATTGTTTGCATATCATTAAAATGTCTAACGCACCTGTGATTATCACAATTCCAAGACTATTGCTTGTTGTTGCTATTTTGTTGTTGAGCAGTGTACATATATTTGCTATGGTCAAAATCATACTGACTTGCAGAATAAAGTTATACAGTATGGTAAACTCCATAACAGTGAAGCCCAAAAAAAAATTGTGATATTGCGTTATTTCCCCATTCTGCCCCCAAAGATTTTTAGAGTCGTTTCCCAACGCATTGTATGGTACAGTAAATGGTACCGAAGAAAAACACAACTTGCCCCACATAAACAAGCCCTAATACGGCTGTGTTGACTAAGAATTAAAAAATCTACGGAAATGAAAAAAAGAAAGCTTAGTTGTCAAAAAATGCTGCATCAGGAACTGGTTAATGAAATAATGTGGGAAATAAGCATTCCAAAGAGATGACAACAAATGAGTATAGACGGTGGGGTACCTCCAGTACGTTGTTCTATTTCTAATAACATATTACTAGCGCTATACTAGACATGAACTTAAGGTTAATACAATTACTGAGTATCAAACCACCAAGAATAACAGCAAGATGTTTATTTGAATTCAGATCGCGCAGTACACTGAAATAATTGCACATAGAGGATGTAATGTATCCTATATTATGATAACCAGAAAACGAAGAGATATGGACGACTCCTAAGTAACCACACACCATTGTTTCTTTAATCTATGTGAGAGAAAAATAAAATATAATTGGCTCACGCTATGTTTTTCTTCTTCTTGTGGAAGAAAAAAGAATTAGAAAAAAAGGAACTAGAAAGTCTGCTGTGAAGGTCACTGAGTTATAGAACTTCCTCAGGGCAGTGAATAAATTAAATCCAGTGGAGAAAAAAAAACTAAAATGTGATTTCCAGAGTGTAAAGCACAAAGTCTAAATGACAGTGATTGGCAGGCAAACTATATCCATGCAATATAGAAGACCGCACGTTCTCATTTACCTCAGTGTAGGCAGCGAGCGCCCATTAAACATCCGTCTGATGCCCAAATTAACCTTCTTGGCAAACTGAAAGAGGCACAAACTATCATAATCAACCTTTCATTATCACAGCAGCCTCTAGTTAAAGGGTCAGAATAATTGTGCCATCAGAGCACTGATTGTTTTCAATCAACAGAAAGCTCGAGTGACAGCTCAGTGATAGAGTAGTTTGATGAAACCGCACCAAGCCTAATCAGAGCAGATGAAAGGAAAGCATGATTGGTGCAAATGAACAGTCGTGCCTCTCTTTTTTCATTTACAATGTGAAATTACTCTTAAAATCATGGCTCCGCCACATCCTCCCTGGATGAGGACCTCTAGAAAAATCTTTGACAGGTTATGCGTTTTGACACAACTGTCTTCTAAAAGCCCAGGTGTAGTTATCTCCTGCAGATGTAAGTGGATGTGTTGACTAATTTCAGCAAATTTGTTTCATAAAAGCACCAAATAAGTGCAGATTTGTCATATGTAACCTAATGTCTTATTGCTATTTCATTAACAGAAGGTTTGTCACTCCTTACACCATGTGTGGTGCGCCGAGAGGGAAGCCGAAGGGAAATATTGATTCATTTAAATAAAGTGAGGTGAGATAGTTATCTATGGGAATCGGTGGAAGTGTGAGAGTTTCTAGCAAAATAGGGATCATCAACATTTAGCTGGAATTGGCGTGCTGAGAGATGAATAATGCTTCAAATTCATTGCTTACATTGTGCTGAAAGAAAGCTCGCTACAGCAAATCGGCAGCTAGTTAGCAAATACACCGTATACAACCATTTATTTGTCTCATGTGCATGTAACATGCTTTGAATGAGAAGCTGCTGTCATATAACATGTTTAATTCGTACAATAATCTCCACTTCATGCAAGCAACCTTATTCATTATCTCATCCATTGGGTAAACTAGATAGTAGCCTAGGGGCCCCATAACCATAGGGGCCCCAGGCAGATGGAGGCCTGGTTATATGTGTTCCGTTTATAGCAGTTTTAGGCTATATTCACACGATGTACTGCGGCGCAAACAGTATGCGCCGCAGTACATTGTGTCTTTCGAGAGCTCATGCTGTTGGGTGATACGCCGTTTACTCCAGCGGCGTGGGGGGCCGGAAGCCCGTCGGCCCCATAGACATGCATTACTCGCGGTGCGTATTTGCCGCAAATAATTGACATCTCATTACGCTTTGTAGTGGAGGTATATTGTACGAGCGAGGGAGGTGGCCACAATCCTTAGTTCTGTATGAGGAACTATGGATTACCATAATTTCAGCCCGCATCTCGACCTCATATTAGAGCGCAAATTACGGCGTGGCTGAAACATACCCATTATTTGGTAACTGTTTTTAACAACACCATTCAGAAGTGTTACACATAGAAAATTGTGTCATGGCTATTTGTGTGTATTTATATAAAATACATTATTTTATATACATACATCTTTAGGGCATGTTCACACGGCGTAATTTCCGCACGCATTTCGCCACGTATTTGCGCTCTAATATGCGGGGTGCATTTCAGCGCGTATTTGGGCTTCAATACGCCCCGCATTTACGATAATTCATAGCTCTCATAGAGAGCTATGAATTATGTCCATCTCACCCGTCGTACAATACGCACGTATTGTATGCCGGGTGAGAGAAGTGACATATTGCGTGGTGGAAGAAACATAACCCATTAGAAACCCTAGTTTTACAAACACACAGAAACAAACCAGCAGCCCTCAGCAAGAGACTGATATACACTGAATATATGAATTGTGCACATTTTTGATTCTGCGAGGGTCATTCAACCTACAGTAAGGTGACCTTAGTTCAGATAGGGACCTACTCTATACAATTCAGAGCCTTTACAGGCCTCCATACTTTTCAGAGCAATAATATGTTCTGATTCAAAAGAGCCACTGTTTCAGCACGGTTGCTGGAGTTATTTTTTTTGGTTCTGATGTGATGGGTTGTATATTGGGTTTGGTTAGGGCAGACATGGGTTGCCCATAAAGATGGCCTTGACTGCAAGCACAGCAATTTGCACCTCTTTGGTGGCAGTTTCTCTGTAGTTAGAACTTTCTCTTCAAAGTCTATAGTAAAATACTATACTGTAATGTCTACATACACTGCATTTTAAATTTTGGCATTTTGTAACTTCTTTCTAAAAGGAAATGTGTCATAAAAAATGACTTCTCTGTTAACTTATGTTTTTTATGTTAAAAACATTTTTTAAGAATTTTTGGTTATGTTTTTTTATTTTCCATATCACTTTCAATATTTTTTAATAATTCTTAAATCCTGCAGTTTTCACTTTGGCCACTAGGCCTAATAATAGTTTGGCACTTCCTGTTTTGTAGAGAAATATTTTCAGTAGTCTGCTCATTGTAATCAGTACAAGCAGGGTTACACTGAAAGATGACACCCATTGTTGTATAAGATAAAAAGAATCCACCAGTCACAATAGGAGATAGTCACAGATCACCTTCTCCACCTCCCTGCACACTGACTTCTTCCCAGGTCACAGAGCATGCCTAGAAAACTCTCCTACAGACGTCAATGGGACTGATCCTGTTCACAAAATCCTATGTACATGAACCTGCTGTAAAGTATCTCTCTAAATGCTGCTAAAAGCAGCGCAGGCAAGAAAGCTTTCCCAACAATCACATACAAACAACAGAATTGAGAAATCTACAAATCAGAAAATAAAAGTGGTTAGAAGAAAAGAGTATGTATCAAAGGCATTTGCTCATTAATTTACGGCACCTGCGCAATCTTTTCCCTGCAGCATAAGGGCCATAGAAGCCTGCTGCTGGTATCCATCAGCCATTGAGCTGTAAGTGTAGCTTTGTAGTTTTTTAGTTAAAAAAGGCAACAGATTCCCTTTAAACACAACATAATCTGAGCACAGCAATGTCTTGCAGTGTTTTGCATTGGGTTTCATTTTTACAGTGCTCAGCATGTGATATAAATGACATGTTAAATATAAGTTGTACATAAGATCATATATCATTTATAGGAAATGTGTTTTTATGTTTTACTAATACATGCAAAAAAATGTATGCAACCATATTTTGAGTGCCAAATCTTTTGATTTTTTCCCCATCAAATGGCTTATTTTTTGCAGAATGAATTGACAAAGGTACCATCTTGGGATATTCACAATTCAACTCAACATAAGGAAAACATGTTTTTTTTTAATCTTTCTTACTTGAACATTTTCCTTTTTTATGTTTTTTTTTACTCTGACTACAGAGTCTCTATTACAGTGTATTATTACACAAAGAAAATGCACTTAAAAAAAATAAAGAAAACATAGTTGCCTGGTAATTACCACTCCAGCACTGGGGATCATCAAGCGTCTACCCCTGAGCAACGCTGTGTAGCCTGCACCTGCTGTGAGTGACACTGTTAAATCTCTATTAGAGATCCATCTACCTCCGCAGGTTTAAGGCCTAGGCATATTTCTGAAGCTATACAATCTGTATAATTTTCTTATTATTTTAGGAAAGATGTTTATATGGTATGTCTGTGTTATATATTAAGATGACCTGGATATTGTCTGTTCTGCAGAAATTATTTCGTGTTCCTCCATGAAATAACAATTCTGCTGTCTTCCTTCTATTATTCATCTCTATGTGCTGTGCCTCTGTTATTACTTCTAGAAATGTTTTACTTAATCAGTCAGATGGATATAACTGTTCCAGTTTTTACAGAAGTGTGTCCCTACACAAATTGTCAGCATTGATTGGACAATGTTAGGGTATGTTCACACGGGGTAATTTCGGCTCTTATTTACCGATGCGAGAATGCTACACCAGACAGAAAATTACGGCTAACTCCAAAATTATACATAGAAGAACTATGGATCTACGCCTCCTTTCCCCAGCGCGTTACAATTACGATCGTGGGTTTGTATAAGCTTGAAATGTCATTATTCATGGCGATTGACGCGTCGACGAAGTTATTGTAACAGTCTAATGGGCCAGCAGGCTCGCCCGGGCCCTCCGTGTCGCGGGGACGTATGCACAGGATTATAGCGCGTACTCCCAACACCTCTCCCTGTAATTGCGCGGCGTACTGTACGCTCCCTCCCCCGCACATTACGTCCCGTTTGTGAACATTAGCCTATAGGACTGTGCCAGGGACATACTCCTACAATGGTGACCACCCCGATTTTAGTAAGTAATTTACATTTCTAGGATGTATAACAGAAGAACAGCACAGTACAGAGTGATAAGAGAACATGCTCCACAATTGTTATCTCACAGTGAACACAAGGATTTACAGAAACAGACATATCTGAAATGACCACAGGTCCTCTTTAAAGTGAATACAGAGAAAATATAAACAGCGGCACATCGATTTCGATGCAATTAGGCTATGTCACCGCTAATAAAGCGTTTCAGATGTGATCAAATAAAAAAAATCAATTGGCGGTAAAAATATCCAGGATTTATTCAATGCAAACAATGAGAGACATACAGCATATAGCATTGTGTATATCCAAGAATGTCTGACCAATTCCACTCCGTTCATGGCACTTTTATAGCTCCCTTCTTCTGCAAGAATACATCAGCCAAATCAATTTAAACCAACTCAAGGCCACTTGTTAATTTCCTTTTACGTGGTTGAACCTAATCTTTAGCCTACACCGCTTTTCGATGCTGACATGATGTCTGCTGCTTAGGACAGATATCTTGTTTCCATGGTCAACTCTAAGGAGTAATATTTCATTCATTTGAATGATCGGAAGCTCCTGGCCATATTGGTTTCTAATTATTAACTTACTTTCGCATGTCTGCATGGAATGAAGGGGCCCCCATGTCTATTAACATTCCAAATACATCAGTGTTCTTTGGGGAGAACAAAGGATTTTATAATAGTGTATATATATAAGATTGATAAGTATTGCCCTCACAGGTACAATAGGTTTTTTTTTTTATACTCCAATACAGAACATAAAGGTTGCAGATATTCCATCAGAAATACAAAATGATAGTATGTTGAAAGCAAAAGGGGAAGATTACTGCATAAATTTTGTAGAATCGATACAAATGTCGTGGAAACAGATTCTATAAATCTTACGTTTCGGCACATACTGACCATACTGACCATAGCTACTCCCCTTACCGTTTGATACAGATTACCCCTGCTATTTGAGCCTATTATATTGAGCTGCATCCTATTGCAGCTTCTTCTCCCTCTCCCCTATACATGACCTACAGATGTCACTTTGATAAAGGCCTGGTGGCCAAAACGTAAGATTTATAGACATCTGTTTCAATGACATTTGTATCGATTCTACAAAATTTATGCAGTAATCTTCCCCTTTTGCTTTACATCATACAATTTTGTATTTCTGATGGAATATCTGGCAACTTTGTTCTGTATTGTAAATTAACCTTTGTACCCTAATTGCATCTAAATCAGTGTGCCGGTGTTTAGATTTTCTCTGAATGACTGGTCTATTGACCACTTACACCAGAGCACCCATCCATGACCTAGGTGTGTGGGACTTTCATATTTTATATACTCTTTAAAGTGAAAGTCTCATCATAAAATGATTTATTTTTTAACTCTCGTGTTAGGTAAAAAGACATTTTTTTATTTTCCAAATCATTTATATATATTTTTTTATTACTCTTCTAGTATTCTAATTATAGTCTGACACTGATTTTAAGCAGTAGCTGACTCAAGCTCTGTACATGCAGGATTATGTACTGAAATAGGTGATTCCTAAATATCGTGGTATTAGTATATACTCAAGAAGTTCCACTAGTCACAGTTGGAGTATAGCTCACAGTTCTCATCCACGCCCCCTCCGTGCACAGTGAATCGTTCCCAGCTCACAGAGCATGCCTAGAAAATTCTACTATAGAAGACAATGGGACTGATCGTGTTCACAGGCTCCTATGTCCATGAAGCCGGCATGTAAAGCATCTGTCTAAATTTTTGTTAAAAACAGTGCGGGTTTTAAAAAAGTTTTTTTCCTTTACAATATTAACAGACAATAAATTGGAAATCTACAATCAGAAAAAAAAAACAGCAAAGAAAAAACGAATTACGGGGTAGCCCTTTGGGGTTTAAACGGGGTTTCTCGATTTTAACGTCGTTTCTTTGTTTACCCCCCTTTTTAGACGGTGCATTCCGACTTACGCGATTTTCCGTCGTAAGAAAAAACTAATGCAAAACATGGCAGGGGTGGAAGAATAGAGCCCGTACAGTACTGTACTTTACACTGTAGGGGGTTCACGGGGAAAACGAGTCCCCCTGCACCCCTTTAACACCCTTCATTATGGCTCCCAAACGTAACCCGGGACTCATCTGATACCAGTGCATCAAAAAAAAGGAAGGGCCCCCACCATGGAGGTGAAAGTGGTTTTTCTTTAAGGGCCCGATCAGTAAGGGGGAAACACCAAAAAAAATTTGGGGGTTTCATTGGCACTTAGTTTTTGACTTTTCGTAAGATTTCAAGGATAAAGTTTCGTACCCTTTTGAAAATGTAAAAGGATCTGCCCTGAAGCGACAGTGAAAACCCAAAAGCAGCGTATTTGGGTTTTATTCATGAGAGGGGAAAGATTTTTGGTGCTTTGGCTGGAAGCCCAAAATTTAAAACGCCGTACCCCTGTGAGCCTTATGGTTATTCAGGAAAAGGCTGGGCGACTTTTTTGAGTTGTTAAAAGGAAAAGGGGGAAGCAAGTAAAAGTGAAAATTTTGTGGAATTTAGGGGGGGTTTTTATGAGGTTTTAAGGATCGTGCCAAATTTTCCATAACTTTAAAAGGGGCAAGGTGGGGCTGCTAGTGCTGATGAGAAAGCAGCAATTAAAATTTTTTTAAAGCATTGGCTGAGAAAATTTGGGGGAGGGTGGTTACTGTGCCAACAGTGTTCAATGTGGATGAGACAGGCTTTTTTTGGGAAAACGTTTGCCAAAAACCCGTACTTACATCGCCAAGGGGAGAAGTCAGCACCAGGGTCATAAAGTCGGAAAGGAGGGGACTGACTTTGCTTTTTTGGGGGGCCAATGCTGCGGGCGATTTACAAACTGAACCCCATGCTGGTGTATCGGCTGAGAACCCTAGGGCACTAAGGGCATTTAAAAGGGGTCAAATTACCGTCATTTTGGGAAAGTCTAATGGGAAAGGCATGGGTGAACTTGAAAGTGTTTATGACTGGTTCACCAACCATTTTGTGCCAGGCGTGGAGCGGTATTGTACCCCCAAAAATTTATCCCCTTTAAGGTGTTGTTTAATTTGGAAAAATTCCCATGGACCCCCTGCCATTTTGATTTTTTAAACCCTAATGTCAGGTGGTTTCCCTTTCCCAAACAAATCCCACCCCCCAAATACGCCTATGGAAAAAGGAGTAATTGCTATTTTCAAGGCCAAATCCCTCCGAAGAGTCATTGGTTTTTGCCCTTTTGAGCAACTGAAAAAAATAAGGATTGAATCTAAAAGCTTTTGGGGAAAAAATACAACATTCCCTTTATGCTGTGAATAACATTTCTGATTCCTGGGGTGAGGTTAAGAAAACCCGCATTAATGGTGTGTGGAAAAAACTTTTGTCCCCCAGTTTGTGGGAAAGGGTCACAGAGGTCCAAAAAGGGGCAGTGACTAGTGGGCAAAAAAGGGAAAGTTGTTGATTTGGCCCAAAACCCTTGGGGAAAAAAATTTTGGGGGTGGAGGAGGATGATGTCACGGGCTACTGGCATCTCATGGAGAGGGGTTATCTGCTGAGGGGGGGCCCTTTTTCAACTGGAGAATCAGATGGTAGAGGAAAACACACCAACCCAGGGAACCCCAAAAGATTTTCAAGGGAGGGGGTTGGGCAGCAGGTTTCGCCTGATGAGGAAGGGTTGTTTAAAAGGGTTTTTGGGCCCGGGGGATCCCCCCCTGGAGAGGTTTCATAGGGTTTTCCAGAGGAGTCATGGATTCCCTTAGCTGTTACAAGGGGAAAAAACTTGGAGGGGCAAGAAGATGGTTCGTTTTCCCCCAAAATAAACCCGCAGCAGGACTTCAAGAAGGGGAGAGAGGGGCCCGCAAAAAGGGTTTCCCGTTCCCTTTTCCTTACCTCAGGTGCCCTTTTTGATCCCCCCCCCTCTTGATCAAACCCGCCCCCGTTTCTCCAGGGCCCTTTTTGCGCTTCCTTCCAATAAACCTGTTCTTCTTTTGCAATTGTTACAGTATCTTTGTTTTTAAACGTTTATTACTGTTCAGCAATTCATTTTATTATTATACAGTACGTACTGTAATTTCCAAAAATTTTTTGTGTGTTTATTTTATAATTATTTTAGGGTAATATGTAAGGTGTTTGATAGGCTAAGTGTTTGCTTAATGTTAAGTGTTATATGCAAATATGTTAACTTATTAGATGGTTATTATGGTACAGTACTGTATGAACGTATGTTCCGACTTACGTCAAAATTCGGTTTATGACGCCGCGTAAGAACGGATCAACGTCGTAAGTCGAGGACTACCTGTATGGATCTTGTTTTAATTGGTAAAAAACAATTGTCAACAGATTCCCTTTAAAGAATTCTGAGTTCACAGGTGGAGGACCCCCATTTAAGACCTGATCTATTAGACAATGTGGACATCTTCTATCAAACATTTTTCTATTAGGGTATGTTCACACGGCTTATTGCGGCGCGTTTAGTAGCGCGTAATTCCAAAGCAGCTGGCCGGCCCCATAGACATGTCAATTACCGTAATTGCGGCGCGCATTTCGTATAAAGCGCAACACGCGCCAAAATGCGCATGCACATACGCCAGAAAATAAGCCGTCTGAACATACCCTTAGACAGAGTGGAAAATTGTTACAAAGAACATCCTCCAGTGTAACAGCCCACTGTTTTCAATGACAGCTGTATAAGGGCCCGTCTACACGGTAGTTTTCGGGTTTTCAAATCCGAAAGCCGACTGTCAACCATCTGCATAGACTTCAATAGAAAATCCGTTCAGTAGTCCACAGTGAATGGATTTTATGCCCGGTTTTTTTACACTGTCGCCATTCCGAAAAATTTAGAACATGTTCACCCTTCTGTCCAGCTTTCGGGTGGAACATGAACTGTTCAATGCACAAGGGGACGGCTGAGTCCGCAAAATGGCCAGAAGCCGTCCCCTTTTGTGTTAAAAAGAAGACAAAATACCAGTCGGATAATCCAGCCAGTATTTTGTCTATGCCATGTGAACGCACCCTAATACTTTAATATACCTGTGGTGACGCTGCATGGAAACTTAACACCCACCGCCATGGTCCCCCACTGTGATCCCCTGTGATCAGCTTACCATTAGCGTCCAAAGTGGACAACTCCTTTAAACAAAAGTTATAATTATGAATGCTATTTTTCTACAGTTTCCCCACTATATAACGCATCACCAGTTTTACAATACTACACTGCAGTGAAAATAACATTTCCAGAATAATTTATATCCTTTAAGACACAACTACCAGGAAAGTGATCTTTAAAGGACTGGTTAACACAGGCTTACACTTAAAAACAAAATAGTCATTAAAGTCTGAGTATGTTACATTAATGCTGCAGGAGGCCATACCCATGGCCCTAACCGGGCAAACTTCAATATCCTGACTACCAGGCTCTGATTGCAAAACTCCATTCCCAACATACTTTAGCAGCAAGAAGGCTGGCGGGATATGAGAACACACTGCAGGGGCTGATTAAGAGAATGTCAGGCTCAGTAATATCAATCCCATGAACATTCATATATCTGCTCCTTTCCTATTCTTTGCACTCATTTCCTATCTTATTTTGATTTTCGGAGAACTCTGCTCAGCATACTTCGTATCGAGAACACCTGTAGACTTGACAACTGGCACATTTTAAAGATGTACAAATAAAGGTCAGGTACATACATGGACTGGATTTACAGATATTAAAATGTGGTTCTAGCAGCAGGTTTTACATTACTTGAGATCATCGGAAACTTCATTTGAAAACCTGGGAACACGTTGTTTTTATAAATGTGATGAAGAACAGGAATAGATGCTTATCTAGAGAATATATGCCATTGTCGATTTTCTTCCTTGGAATAGACAGCTACTTTAGAAAGATTTCATTGTGGTACTTTTGTACTTGTATGAATGATGCATGATATTCACCTAAAGGAATGCACTAAGTCACACAATTTGTGTAACACACTGCAAGGGCTACATTTTGAAGTGCTACAATCATGCACAATTTGGGTACGGCCACACGGCACTTGTAAAATGCTGGTTGAATTCTGTTTAAGAATCTGGCTGGTATTTTAACGTCTTTTGAATGGTTTTGGGTGAAGGTTCTGTCTACGGTTTGCGGATTCACCAATCCCCTCTTGTGCAAGTTCCGAGTTTTTTGGAACGCCGGCAGTGTTAAAATCCGCCCAGTAGAAAAACCGTGCAGTGTAGACTACTATGGAAGTCTATGGGGATGGTTGACAGTCGGTTTTCAGATGGTCTCCAAATCCGAAAACCATTGAAAATCCGATGAAAAACCCATGCCGTGTGAAGGTACCCTTTTACATTCTTACAGCAATATGTTTCAAATGTTGTGATGCTTTTGAATGCTGTAAGAGTGTTCCACAAATAAGTCTCTTTAAGAAAAACTCCTAAGGCAAAAAATTTGGGTCTGTGGTATCTATTGGTAGAGACCCCAAACTGGCTGGCAGTATTATATAATTTAAGGATAACTAGTAACTATGCTTTGTTTAACATTGAAACAGACAGAATCAGAGATGACTGTCAAAAACTTTTCTCCTTTCCCCTATGGCATAAAAAAGACATGACTGACTACCATATTTCTTCTGCTTAGTCATTTCTTACATATTGTCCACCAGTGGGGGTTTTAAGGATAATGGAGCTATTGCATTAAATATTTGTAACTGTGTCATATTTTCTGGACTATAAGATGCACCAGTCCATAAGAAACACCTACGTTTTAGGTGGAAGACATTTTATTGTTTTTATTTTTATTTGTAACTTTTAGTATTTTTTATTTTTTTTTTATTTTTTTTTTACATTTGTATTTTTAATCCTCCTAGGGTGCTTCGCAAATAGAGGTTGTAAACATTTGTACACTTTTCTGCAATAGTAATATATTGCAAAACAGTGAACAATAATGTCTCTCCTATTACTCCCTACTTCAGGCAGGGTCTAACAGTAGTAAGATAGCAGCCATGGAGGCCTTTATTAGGTCTCCATCTGCTATGACAATCATTCAGCACCTCGCAATCTCGTTGCCACCATTTTTCAATCACTTAGATGCCATAGTTAGTTTTAATGCAGCTCTCGGTTGCTAACTGCTGATTTTGGCTGTAACACACAGCTGTTACCTACCCCATGGAACGAGCCTAGCGAGTGAGCGGGCTTAGGAAGTGATTGAGCTCTATACACAGACATTCAGACTAAAACACACTAAACTTTTACACCTGTTTAAAGGGGACAAAAGTATACTTTATAATCCAAAAAATACAGTAAATTAGTACATATAAATAAATATTAGTACACTGTTTGATTGCTTCTTCTGCCATATATCCAATCTTGCCATTGTTTAGGCTTTAAATGTTTTCAAATTTCTATGTATTGCATTAGAAGTGTATGGGAATGGCTGGAGAGTACTGGTTGGCTGTGGAAACTGTCAGCTGGTTTATGCTGCCCTATCTGGATGTGAAGAAGGAGGGAAATAGGATTTGGAGCAGGATTTCTAAGTAAAAAGTAGAGAAAATACTGACCAGACTCCTTAAGTGATAATGAAAGTCCTGCTTACTCCGCCTACATAAGAGTGATTGACAGCTTTCCCTGTATTAGTGTGTGTACATATCAAACTATCAATCACTGCATGTTGGTGGGGTTGGCATTATTTTCAGTTTCACTTCTAAGATTTTCTCTGCTTTTTACTCAGAAATTCAGCATCAAATCATATAAATTGTACATCACAGAGCTCCGCTTTTCTCTATCATATCTTGTTCTCTGGTAGAGCGTATAATCCACCTGATAGGTTTACCTTAAAGTAATAATCTCATTGCTGTCCCTGGCACAATTTGTTAACTGACTTGAAGTATTATTGTAGTGGCTGCCAGGATTTTTAAATCTTTTTTTATACATATCAACAGTTTCTTTTCCACCTGTTTGCAGTGCTAAAGGGAGTGCTAGTTGTAATCAGTTTAACTACAGTAGAAAAGTGCACAAGCAATTAAGTATATCAGGGACAATAACTGTTTAATATCAAGATAAGGGGAACCTTCACTGCTTTTGTTTGATGAGATTGTCAGGTGTAAGCATTTTTCGGTTTGCTAGGTCAAGTGGGATCTTCACTCTCCATACATTGGTTTTATGTACGTCAATTTAATGCAATTTTTCACAAAACATAAATATAAATTCTTTGCTGCAGATAAGAATAAAACATTCTTGATGAACAAGGCCAAGTATTTTTATTGTAAGAATGATGCAGTTTCATAATTAAATTCACTTTGTAACAAAACCCTCTGCTAATATCTTCTGGGCCTAATCTTAAGAGCTTGCAGTTGAGCACTAGAAACAAGTACCAGATCAGAATTTCTGGGTTCCTGGATGCCAGACTGAAGACATTATATTAAATATTCCCTTACTGAACAACATGCAAATCACATCTGCAAGTTGAGATGTACACATAGCTTTTCTTATTTTTAACTTGAATTTTCCATTTACCATATGTTCATATGAAAGTGACATTTCTAAAATCTGTATCTGACCTGACAATAAGCAGATTATTGTAATGAGTTACTAAGAGGGAAAAAGTGATGTTTAGGTTCAGTAGAAAGGAAAAATCATGCAGCCTGTTTATCTCAAACCAACGACCTCAGAGAAACTGCATGTTTTGTGCTGATATCTTTACAATTTTCATTTAATATATATAGAATGGAGACTTGTCAAAGTCAATGACTACTTTATTTTACTGAAAATAGTCAGTAATGAACAATCCAGCAATTTAATGAGATTTTGTAACTCCGTCTCCAGCCTGTCCATCATGTACTGCTTATATAAAACACCCTGACACTAATCCTCAGTTCTCCCCAATCTTCACCTCTGTTGCATATTAGATTTATCCATGGTATATTGCATTACTAGTATAACCTTTGCAAAAATGATAAACTTGGCTACACTTCTGGCAATAAAACAGGCTAAATTTGATTCTTTTCTATTGGTTTTTCTGAAGGGGAATTACTTATTTACTAAAATAAAGCTAAATAGATCTTTATTGCTTTCTGTGTGTTGTTCAAAAGTGGTTGATATTTATGGGCATACTTAATTTATTTAATCTATTTCCAATGACCGTTAATAAAAAAAAATCCTAGGAGAGACAACAATGATAGGGCGACACTGTAGAAAAAAACATCAGCTAAACAATATCTCTCTATCTATCTATCTATCTATCTATCTATCTATCTATCTATCTATCTATCTATCTATCTATCTATCTATCTATCTATCTATCTATCTATCTATAATACTCTCCATCTATCTATCTATCTATCTATCTATCTATCTATCTATCTATCTATCTATCTATCTATCTATCTATCTATCTATCTACCTACCCTATCTATCTATCTATCTATCTATCTATCTACCCTATCTATCTATCTACCCATCTATCTATCTAACTACCAATCTATCTATCTATCTATCTATCTATCTATCTACACAGTGGGATGCAAAAGTATTCACACACCTTGAACTGTTCTTCATTTTCAAATGCTACAGCCAAAAATGTAAATGTATTTTATTTATATTTTATGTGATAGAGCAACACAAAGTAGCAAGCATTTGTGAAATATAAAGAAAATGATATGTGGAAATTTAATGTATACAAATTAAAAAGAAAAACTGAAAAGTGTGGCGTGAATATGTAGGTGACCAATTGCCTTTAGAAGTTATCTAATTAGTAAACTCCTTCTCAATGTTGTGGAAATGTATAGGTTATTAAACTCAAGGGCTTACTTTTTATCTCTGTACTGTGGATGTTTACTTAGTATGCTCAATAAAAGAGATGAAAAATACAACGGTTTGTATGTAGCTGTTTTAGTTAGATTGTGTTTGTCTATAAATGTGATAACAATAAAACTACATTTTATTAGTAATCAATACAGAAATCCAGTTAATTTCAAAGCAAACACCTACATTTTTTGCAACTGTATACACCTCACATTGTTTACTCACCTGCCAAATTTGCTCTTCACTTAGTGAAGTTAGTTGGTCACTTTTTAGGACCTCTCTGAGCAGACGGAAGGGCAGTGCAAGAACTTCTTCCGGGTGACTTTTCAGAAGCTCAGACAAGTGCTTTACTAGAAAGTCCACTACTGCTGTCTCAAGCAGTGTCAGATTAAACAAGTCAGCTAGTTTATACAGGTCCAAGTAATTAAAGCTACTGAGTTCCTGAAAGACAAAAGAAATGTGAGGAGTTAATAAAGTGCAAGTCTTCTGTAGAATTACGGTATCTTAGGTTAACTATAACAATGACTGCATGGATAACTCCCTGTTTTGCCCTGCCCATGCCCTAACCAACTATAAATATTAATAAGATTAATAGTCAAAAATATTGAGATGATTAAGTAAGCATTAAATATAATTCATGAATTAAACCCAGATAGATGGTATTTAGAATTAATATACAACAACCCTGTCTATTTAAAGGGGTTTTGCCAAGAAGTGATTTTTGTCCTCTTCAGTCTTGAAAAAAGGGGCGTTGTGTTCCTGTGTTTAAAAAAACAAGTGTCTCCTCCGTGATGTCATCACAACACCTCCTATGCACGCTCCTGAGGCTGATATTCAGTCAGCCTGTAGCGTGAGAAGTTCTGAGGTCTAGCTGAGCAAACATGGTGTTTGGCTAAACCACAGAGGAGAACAATTGTGTATTGTGCACAAGCTATATAGATTTTGTTTTCTTCCTCTTATCTACTCGGCAGAAAAGATAAGATCCAAACAGGCAGCCTTCACTGACTACTGCCAGGTTGAGGGAGGAGGCTGAGCAGGTTGCTGACTGCATTTTTACTTGTATAATTACATTACAGCCATTCTCCTGCTCTCCTACACATGAAAGGCTGTGTAGGAACCTCAAAGAGCCATTGCATTGTTAGCAGACAGAGTAATGGTGGGGGTGTGACTGAGAGAAACAGAGCTAGTGTGCATGTCATGTAGCAGTGCTCTGCTTTCCCAATCCTTTTCGTGCCCTGCCATCAGATAAGAAGTGCAAACAACAGAAGCGAGGCCAGTCAGGAAGTGGCTGGAGATAATGCAAACAAGCATTAAACAAATGGAAACTAAGTAAGGCTGCAGCTGTGACAGGCTACATTTTTTAATCACATATATTTAGAAAACTGATTAAATACCGATTTTGGAGGATCCCACGTCAACATTAGATCGTGGCAAAACCCGTTTAAGAGGGTGTGTTTTCTATTTCCCCTAACTGGTTTAATAACATTTCTGTGACAAAAAACCTGAAGTCTGACACTTCCTCAAAAATGTACCTAACATGCTTTGACATATTTTAAGCATTTTTTATTCTCATATTTACCATTCCATATAAATGCTCCTTTATTCAGTTTTTTACTTTTTAGCTTGTACAACACCTGATAGACATTCAGATTTTGCAATATCGTTAAGAACAGTGTCTAGTGACAAAACTTGTAAATATTTACTCACAACTGCGCTTATGAGAGATCTGACATTTATCAACCCTTACATTAAACAATATAATCAAATATCAGATTTCCTTCTTATGTTGCACAGTTATATTATCATGACCCCCAGCTCATATCCAGAGCAACCACCATGTGCAGCATGGACAGCAGCTAGATAGGATATGAGTAACTCAACAATGTTGTGGTAAGTTGTCACAGGTATCTGAAGCCATGCTCATTGAATCCCACAGCTGCAGAAGGGTGCATAGTGAGGATCCATACAGCAAACATGACAATCAAGACGATCCCATAGATGCTCAACTGGGTTATTAGGGAGCCAAGTTAGTACTTAGAAGTCTTGGCTATGCTCTTTCAACAAACATTGGACATTTCTAACTGTGTTATATATTGTATTATCTTGCGGGATGATCTCACCAGCCCCAGGGAAGACAATCAGCATGTATGGGTGTCAGTGATCTTCAAGGATGGATTGATACCCAGAGAATGTCATGAAAACATTTCCCAGACCATAACACTGCTACCACCAGCTTGTGTTTTTCCAGCAATGGTTACAAGGTGTTTGTTCTCTGTTGTTTCTCGGCTAAAACCCCAAAGTCCATCCGTCTGATAATGCAGAAACATGACTCATCAGAAGGGGCAACATTTTGGCTATCAGTCAATTCCCTGATAACCCTGAAGCCTTTTCTGCTGATGCAACTTTGTTAGCAGAGGCGCAGTGACCATCCATCTACTTTGGAGACCCAGACACAGTAGGATTTGTTGAAATGTTGTGTTCAACACATGTCTGGTAGCCCCCTGGTTTATTTTAAAACCCCTTAAGCCGAACGCCTGAAAAGTAGTTAATGACCAGAACTTTTTTTTTAGTTTTGGCCCCCTTTGCGTTTTAAACAGTTGTAACTTTTTTATTTTTTCAATGACGCAGTTGGATGAGGCCTCTTTTATTCGAGACAAGTTTTGTATTTTTATAAGGGAAATAGTTCAAGTACACTTATAAATAATTGCAGTATTTTTTTTTTATTTTTTACAAAATTTGTTTTTTGTTTTTTAATTTTTTTTTTACACTATTCACATTTCACACTTAATAATTTTAGATTAATTCTACAGGTTATACGGTCGTGTGGTTTACCAAATTTTGTGTAGGTTTTTTTTGTGCGTGTAATTTATTTTCAATTATTTTTTATTAAATATTTATTTTTTTTTTTATTATTCTTTTTTTAATTCTTTTTTTACACTTTTTATGGTTTTTTTTGTACTTTTTTTTTGACTCCCATGAGGGAGAACTGTTTAACATTTTTTTAATTTTTTTTTCACTTAGTAATGTAATTAGCATATTCATATATGCTAATACATGCTAATCTGTGTCAGCCCTGACACAGGCAGTGATTGGACAGCACCACAGTGCGTCTAATCACTGGCTTCTTACACAGACAACCCCTGGGGCCACGCTAGGTCCCCAGAGTGACTGTGCACCGGTCCCTGACTCCCGGGGCGGGTGACGGGCGTTCCGACACCGACAGAGCAGGGGATTTCCTTTTATTGCGCTGCTGTAACGCACCGCCGCAATCAAAGGGTTAAGCATCGGGTGCGGAGGTTTCTCCGCTTCCCGATGCCTGCAGGACATGCTCTGGATCGGGGGTGTGTAGTTCAGCCCGATCCCAGCGCAGCTGCGGCGCGGGCGCCGCAAACCCCGATGTCTGCGCGCGGCAAAAGACGCGCTGCAGACGAACGCCGCACCGGCGCCGTTCAAAAGACGGTTTAGCCCGGGCGTTTTAAGGGGTTAATGGTGAGCTGCTACATTACAGCATGTTGGTTTTCCCCCTTGTGCACCTTCGTAGTCAACGGTCGCCTCTGACATAAATCCCATGTGGTGCTCCACAGTTTTCACATTGTTTATTTGCAAGGGTGCCATTTGATCATTCATGATACACTTTCACCACAGCAGCATGCAAACAGTTAACAAACTGCATAGTTTCAAGGAATGTTTTCACCCATGTCCTAAAAGCCTATAACAATCCCTTTTTTCAACTCTGATAAATCGCCTCTTTTACGCATGAAAACAACGAGGGAAATATATGCCAACAGCCTATCATGCACCTTTAATCTAGTCCTAATGAGACCCTCTTTACTGTATAAAATATTAGTGTACTAGTTCTTTACCAGAACAGCCTTAATTATATCATGTTGGGGACATGATCTGTGATTGAGAATCTTGTTGCCCGAAATTGGTGTATAATATTCACTCATTTGAATATCACTATTCTCTATTTTGTTGTCCAGAACCAAGTCTAAAAAGTGAATGGATATGGCATCACAGGAAAATGTAAACGTGAGGTTAAACAGATTGCTGTTTATTTAATCCACAAATGCTACTAATGCTGGGTGCTACAGTTGAAAGCAGAAGTTTACATACACTATATAAAAAGACACATATGCATGTTTTTCTCACTATCTGACATGAAATCAGAATAAACCTTACTCATTTTAGGTCAATTACCAAAATTATTTATATTTACAAAATGCCAGAGTAATGAGAGACAATTTTTAAGGCATTTGTATTACTTTCTGCAAAGTCAAAAGTTTACATACACTAGGATTACTATGCCTTTAAACAATCTGGGACAGCCCATATGATGATGTCATGTCTGGAAGCTTATGATAGGTTTTTTGGCAACATCTGAGTTAATTATAGACACACCTGTGAATGTATCTTAATTGCACTCCAGAAACACACTGCTTCTGTGTGTAACATCATGGGAAAGTCTAAAGAAATAACCCTAGATATGAGGAAGAGAATTGTGGATTTGCACAAGTCTGGATCATCCTTGGGTGCAATTTCCAGATACTTGAAGGTGCCTCGTTTAGCTGTACAAACAATTATATGCAAATACAAACAAGATGGGAATGTCCAGCCATCATACCGCTCAGGAAGGAGACAGGTTCTGTGTCTCAGAGATAAACATATTTTGGTCCAACATGTGCATATCAACCCAAGAACAAAACCAAAAGACCTTGTGAAGAAGCTGGCGGAAGCTGGTAATATTGTGTCATTATACACAGTGAAACAAGTACTGTATCAATACGGGCAGAAAAACCACTGTGCCAGGAAGAAGCCATTACTTCAAAAGAAACAGATAAAAGTCAGATTCATGTGTGCAAATGCACACAGGAACAAAGATCTACATTTTTAGAGACATGTCCTATGGTCTGATGAAACTAAAATTGAACTGTTTGGCCATAATGACCATCATTACGTTTGGAGGAAAAAGGGAGAAACTTGGAAGACTAAGAACCCTATCCTAACTGTGAAACACGAGGGTAGCAGCATCATGTTGTGGGGTTGTTTTGCTGCAGGAGGGACTGGTGCACTTCACAAAATAGATTGCATCATGAGGAAAGAAGATTATCTGGCAATACTGAAGCAACATCTTAAGACATCAGCCAGGAAGTTAAAGTTTGGGTGGCAATAGGTCTTCCAAAAGGTCAGTGACCCGAAGCATACTGCCAAACTGGTTACAAAGTGGCTTAAGGATAACCAAGTCAATGTTTTGGAGTGGTCATCACAAAGCCCTGATCTCAATCCTATTGAAAATTTATGGGCAAAGACAGGTGCGAGCAAGGTGACCGACAAACATGGCTCATTTACACCAGTTCTGTCAGGAGAAATAGGCCAAAATTCCTACCAACTATTGTTAGAAGCCTGTCGAAGGATATTTAAAACATTTGACCTAAGTCATACAGTTTAAGGGCAATGCTACCAAATACTAATGAAATGTATGTAAACTTTTGACTTTGCAGAAAGTAATAAAAAGGCTTTAAAAAATTATCTCTCATTATTCTGGCATTTGGCCAATATAAATAATTCTGGTGATCCTAATTGACCTAGAATGGGTAAGATTTATTCTGATAACATGTCAGATAGAAAAATATGCATGTGTGTCTTTTTATATAGTGTATGGAAACTTCTGCTTTCAACTGATATACTGATGATATGTCTTCAATGTAGGGCTTTACGTTTAATTAAATGATTATGTAAGAAGTGTAGTTGGGCAGGCTTAAATATGGCAGTCAGATGATACTCTGTGACACTCTAAGCTCAGTGGCCACTTCTGAGAGCATCCAACTTAAAGCCTCACAATGGCAAGGTGCTGTTGATCAATTGTAACATGGTGTCTTGGTTTCATGATGTCAAAATGTGAACAGCATGTTGAGGACCATTTAAACCGCAATTCAAATTGATCCCCTAAATTAATTGGGATCAAACACCTGTTGGGAATTTTGTCATTAACCTCCTTGTTAGAGAGCAGCAAAAAGTACTGAAACATTGAACATTTGGACACGTGCACTCTAAAGTTAAGAAATGGTCTCATTTAGGGCACTTACAATTTTTTTCATGAAATTTTATGTTAATACTGAGATTTCAACCAAAAGCCAAATGTTCCTAACTTTTTGTCAGTAGTGTAAGTCAACTGGCTGAATTTTGTGAGTACATAAGTCCATTTGCTGACTCTTGAGTGTATACTGTTGTTTGGCTCTATATGTACATATATGTCTTTAGATAATGTCTCTTGTGGGAGGTTGTAGGGATGACTTAACTGTTACTTTATGTATCTGTTCCCAGTGTTCCTGATCACTACCTTTCTTATGATGTGTTTCAGAAATGACAGTAATGCTCCAGTCTTCAATTGAATACTCTTGAGGTCACTGGCCAGGAAGCTCTGTCAATGGATGGCTTCTTTCTATTTCATTGCTCTTATTGTTATGTTTATTGCTTGAACCACTTGCTGTTGCCTCCTTTGTTACTCCTTCTGTCACCTGTCTTGTTGCACTCCTCCCTTTTCTCTCTCCTTTCTGGTCTCACTCCTCTCTTTGTTTCCTATCTCTTGCTGCTACACTGTTAAACTGTCCATCCCCCACTCCACGCACTGATTTTTATAACCTAGCAATAGAATGTAGTTATTGACGTCATGAGATGGCATAAGGATTAATTTATTTCCAGTCCAATAGCACTGTTTCAGCAGGAGCAGTCAGTGTCTCCAGCCTATAATAATTATCATACAAGAGGTTTTTTTTTCATAGAAATCAAACAAATAGGAAAGCCAATACCAACAAAAGCTATATATGTAACTGACACCATTCCAATTATATGCTAATTAACATATATAGGTGCAAAAGGTTAAGAGGCAATCCATGGCAGATTTTGAACTGGAGTTGACTATGGTTTTGGAGTGTCTGGAGCTAAATCAGCATCCTGGGATCGGGCCATGCCCCCTGTGCTGTGATTGTCTGCCGGATATTTAGTTCAACCCTGGTCAGGACACACCCCATGGCTGTCTGCACTCTCTGTGCTCTCTCCCCTCTGAGCTGTGTGAAACTGAAACTGGCTGCCTGAGCTTTCTGTGCAAGCTGCTGTCTGTGTGTGTGTTATCATTGTCTTTCTCTCACTGCCCCCTGAGCTGTGTAATAAAGGCTGCCTGTGCTTCTCTCTGCTTCTCTCACAGTGATAGCTCTGTGTGAAGGATCTGGGCAATAACTGTGTCTCTTTACCTGCAACGTATAACAAACCCATATAGCACACCTTTATACACCTTATTTTATACCTCTGGAGCCACCCACACAGACGGACACACACTGGACCTCATCTTCACCCGCCTCTGCCCCCTATCGGACATCTCAAACTCCCCTCACCCCATATCTGACCACAACCTGATTACCTTCTCCACCATCTCCACCCCACCTGCTGCTCCTGTCTCACATCTAGTGCACCCCCACAGGAACTGACAAAACCTTACCCCACACACTCTCTCTGACTCTCTTTCACCTCTTTCTACCATATCCTCACTTGACAACCCAGACACAGCCGCTGCTTTCTACAACAATACAATCACCACCACCCTTGACTCAGTCGCTCCTCTCACACACAACAGAACCCGCAATATCAACAGACAACCCTGGCACACAGCCTCCACTAAACAGCTGAGGCGAGCTTCCAGAATTGCTGAACGCCGCTGGAAGAAAAGCCGCTCCACCGACGACTTCATCTCATACAAGCAATCGCTGCACACATTTAAGTCTGCACTCGCCACCGCCAAACAGGATTACTTCACCTCTCTCATATCCTCCCTGTCTCACAACCCCAGACATTTATTCAACACCTTCAACTCTCTCCTTCATCCCCCAGCACCTCCTCCCCCATCTCTCCTATCAGCGGACGATTTTGCCACTCATTTCTTAAATAAGATCAACCTAATCAGAGAAAGCTTCAGCCCACAGTCCCCACTGCCCACCACAAAACCTCCACCATCGCTACCACCCACCCTTACCCTGACACAGTCCCCAGTGAACACTTCCATAACCTGCTTTCCCATTGTCAGTCACGATAACCTTTCCTCTCTAGTGTCAAAATCCAACCTCACTACCTGTAACCCTTGACCCACTGCCATCCTACCTCATCCCAGACCTCAGCACTATTATTTTCCCAGCCCTCACCCACCTTTTCAATCTATCATTAACCTCTGGCATCTTCCCTTCCTCATTTAAACATGCGGCCATCACCCCATCCTTAAGAAACCACCTCTCGACCCCTCCTCACTGTCCAACTATCGCCCCATCTCACTGCTTCCTTTTGCATCCAAAACTCTGGAACAGCATGTCTACCTTCAACTGTCCTTCCACCTCTCCTCCACTCTCTCCTTGACCCACTCCAATCAGGCTTCCGACCCAACCACTCCACTGAAACTGCCCTAACTAAAAGTTACCAAAGACCTAGTAACTGCCAAAGCCTCACGTCACTATTCGTGATTCTCCTCCTGTCACCTGTCCTCTGCCTTGACATGGTTGACCATCATACTGGCTACAATCCTCTCCCTCGCATCATGACTTGGCTCTTTCCTTGGATCTCCTCATATCCTCTCTGAACGACATTCAGTGTCCTCACCATCTTGCACCACCTCCCTCCTCCCGCCCGCTCTCTGTGGTGTCCCCCAGGTGGTCATCCTGGCCCACTACTCTTCTCTATCTACATCTAGGTCTGGGTCAGCTCATAGCATCACACGCTTTCATACCACCTGTACGTGGCGACACCCAGCTTTATATCTCCGGCCCTGATATCAACTCTCTCCTCTCCCGGTCCAAATGCCTATCGTCCATATCCTCTTTATTTCTCCTCCAGTCTCTTAAAACTAAATGTGGATAAATTGAATTTATCATCTTTGCACCATCCCACTCCATCCCTCCACCTGATTTCTCTATTACTGTTAATGGCTACCCCTCTCACAGCTCAAGTCTGCTGCCTTGGATAACCTTTGACTCCTCTTTATCCTCTCAAACCACATCCAAGCCCTCACCTCTGCCTGCCGCCTCCACCTGAAAAAACATCGTCTCGCATCCGCCACATTCCCAACTCTGACAACAACAAAACGCTAGTCACGCCCTTGTCATCTCCCGCCTCGACTACTGCAACATCCTTCTCTGTGGCCTCCCGTCTAGCACTCTTGCTCTCCTTTGAACCATCCTCAACTCTGCTGCCCGTCTGATTCACCTCTCTCCGCGCTACTCCTCTGCCTCTCCCCTCTGCCAATCCCTTCACTGGCCGCCCATTGCCCAGCGAATCCAGTTCAAGTTACTAACCCTCACCTACAAGGCTCTACATAACCTCTCCCCTCCATACATCTCTGCTCTAATCTCCAAATACTTCCCCTCACGCAATCTCCGCTCCTCACAGGACCTTCTCCTCTGCTCCCCTCTTATCAGCTCCTCACATAACCGTCTCCAAGACTTCACTCGTGCTTCACCCATTCTCTGGAACTCCTTAACCCAAAACATCAGACTCTCCCCAACTTTCACCAGTTTCAAAAGCAACCTGAAAACCCATCTCTTCAGGATAGCCTATAACCTACACTAACCCCACCACCAGTACACCGGCCCACAAACATGTCCGCCCCACACCTTCTGTCTCTCCCCTTCTCCCTGTAGATTGTAAGCCCTCACGGGCCGGGTCATCTATCCTCTCTGTATCACTTACTAGTCATTTTTCGTCACCATTGTATTTGTTCAACACTTGTTATGTATGTAATTTCCTTGAATGTACAGCGCCTTGGAATTAATGGCGCTCTAAAATAAATAATAATAATAATAATACACTCTGCTCCCCCTCTTCTTTCAGGCAGGAAGTAGAGCAGTTTGCATTTCTCACATTTGTTTAATCATTTCAGACTGTATGTATAACTGTTTCCACCAATTCAAGTGTTCTAATTACAAGGACTGCTTGTGGAGCCTGGAAGGGAAGGGACAGCTCTCCACGCAAGAGAACTAAACATTGCAGGAGGTCTGCAGCCCCTGGATTTGAAACTGTAAGCTAGAGAGAAAGTACAAGATATCTGTGAAAGCCTGTAGTGAGAAAACCCCTTTAATGTAATTAGTCACGGAGAATTTCATCACTTATTAACTAAAATTCCAATAGTTTCAGTCTTGCATTTCCTACTCAAAATACACAAAAGATGAGTTCCCACTGCTAATGCACCTAATTGTTCTAGGGTTCAGATCATTAAATAAACATCTTTGTGAATGGCGAGATTCACTGTTACAACCTATGTGTAAGTGGTGCCCAGGACATTTTAGAGACATCAAGGTGGCGCTTGGAGCCTTATAATAATATTTGGGGTAATGAAAACTGTAGGCTAACATGCTACATTGAGTTGGAGCAGAGCAGAATGTATAAAGGTGTGTTATATGGGTGGCGGGAGCAGAGTGTATAAGGGTGTCTTATACGGCTGGTGAGAGTGAATCTTGCAGCTAGAGAGACTCAGTAATTGCCCAGATCCTTCACATTGGAGCTATTACTGTGAGAGGAGCAGGAGCAATTTTTTTTTTTATTTGGGCAAATTATCAACTTAAAAGTGTGCACAAAACAATTACTACAGGTCATTTTTTAAGCAAAAAGAAAGTAGTTTTACAAAAACAAAACAGTGATTTGTATTCTAAATTTAGATTAGAAGGGTACCCAGCAACTAAAAATAGCTCATCACACACCAAAAAAGACAAAAAGTGAGATTCTTTAGTTGTTAATACCTTTTAACATCTGCCTAAAAAATGTGACTAATACCAAGCTTTCGAAGACATTGGGATAGTGTGGTAAGCAAGACAAGTAATGTAAAGCAGAAGTATCAACATGGGTGTGGAGTAAATAGTTGTAGCAACAAATAGTTGAAACAGTTCATATAGATGAAAATATTTTTGCCCTTTGATTGAAATCTGGTCGATAACTGTGATGCCACCACATGGCATTTTCCTTAAGTGATGTAGAATTGTATAAATACATGATACTCACTTCCTGTTCTGAGGCATACATTAAGATTAAAAGGACAGATCTACCTGAGGCATTTTTGTAATCTTGACCACTGTATTACAGACTTGAAAATATTGACAATAAAAAAATACAAATCTCAGAAATATATTTTCCTTTTTTTCTTTTTTAGCAAAATATATTTGTCTCATAGTAAAAGATATTACAGATAAAGCAATACCAAATATATGTACTAATACATTCGTATTGGTAAATAGTTTGTTGTAACTATTTAATATATATATGGATTTTCAATAACAGTTTCTTTGCAGTTTCTATATTTTATTATTATTTTACATTTTAATTTGATTTTGTTACATAATACACTGCAATTTTCATGTAGTGCATTGTATTACTGCCTGCCTGTCAGTGGTTTACTGACAGGCAGCTTTTTAAACCCTTCCTCTGGGAGAGTCTAATAGGATCCCATACATGGCAGATGTGGGGGCCTTTGTCAGGGGAAATGACAGAAGTGAAATGATTGCAATGTAATACTACCAAGAAAAAAAGACTAACTACACTGATTTTTTTACAATGGAATTCTGTCTAGGAATAAACACAAACACTATTATGACATAATCAATATATAAGAGCAAACATTATATTGATACCGTCCCACTGGAATAAATACAATAAATAAAGACAAAATTCTTTGTGACAAAATAAGAAACACTATCATAAACACTATTGTGACATCATAACAGTGAAAATAATAATGTGTTATTATAACAATGCAACTGTACATAGGTAAAAAGGCAAGCAATTACCCTGTTTCCCTGAAAATAAGACAGTGTTTCATATTAATTTTTGTTCCTAAAGACAAGCTATGACTTATTTTTCGGGGATGTCTTATTTTTCCATGAACAATAATTCACATTTATTGTTGAACAAAAAATCAACATGTATTAAAATACTGTAGTGATTTCATCACAAACATCAGCATAAGCAGCCAAACTCCTAACTGCATAAAAAAATGCACTGTGTCTTATTTTCAGGGGAACAGGGTAGGAAATCATTACAAAGGAACGCTGCTGAGGAATAAAAAAAAACCACCAATGTAACATACTGAAATTCTGCCTAGACAAAGACTACTGTGACATCATCAAAGCAGAACCAAATAATGAAAACAAACAATATTGTGACATCACAGTGAAATTCTGCCAAGGGGGATCATTGTGATATTATGAAACAATGGAACGCAGCATAGTAAACCAGACAAAAACTAATATAACATCATAACAATGAAACTCTGGTAAGACATGATGACAAACACTTTTAAGACATCATGCAACGTAACACTCCCTATGAATAATACTGTGAAGCTCTTCCCAGTATAAAGAAAAACAGATTTGCATGATAATAATAGCAGAACACACAAAGTAAAATGAATAAAGTTGATCAGGACATCACAAAGTTTTATTCCAGTCAAGTAATGAAGTAAAACACTATTGTGGTATTATAACATAAAAACAAAACCATGGTACAAAAACCAAAAAACTAATATGACATTATAATGAAGTTAAACAACAATGCAAACACAACAAAGACAACCGCTTTTGTGAAATCATCATAATGAATAATAAATGAATAATAAATACAAATGCTATTGTGACAGTGACGCAATAGAATTCAGACTCTAAGTAAAAGTTATATTGGCATAATTCAAATGGAACTACATAGAGCGATAAAGACGAACACTATTGTGACATAATCACCATAGAACGCTAGAATAGAAACAGTGTATAAAGACAAGCCTTAATGTGACATCATTTCAATAGAACACTGCAAGGAAATAAGAACAAACACTATTGTGACATTATCATAATGGAAATCTAAGAATAAATAAATCCTTTCCAGGAATGAATGTGACATGTGACATTATCACAATATTGCACAGCATAAAATTAAAGAAAGTGCTATTATGAGATTAATACAACAAAAGGTTAAAAATAAAAACCTATTGATATTATTACAATAGTACTCTGCCTAAAAATAAGGTATTTTGTCAGATCATTACAATGAAACACTACCTATGAATAAAGACCACACATTAGAACGCTGGCTAGGAATACTGACAAACGCTATTATGACTTCAGAACAACCAAACTCTGCCTGGAATAAAGAGAAACCGTTTTGTGACATAACTACAATGGAACTCAATTTAGCAATTAAGACAAAAGAACTTCTGTAACATTATCACATTAGAACCAGAAAGTAGATAAAACACCTCTGAGACATCATTCCAGAGTAACTAAAGACAAGCACTAATATGACATCACTGAATACAAATACACACCACACTTTTCAGTTTTTTAATTTGCAAAAATGTGGAAAAGCACAAATACTAGCTACCTTGTGTTGCTCTATTATATAAAATATCAACATTCAAAAATAAGGAACAGTTCAAGAAGTATGAATACTTTTACAATCCACTGTATGAATTGGCATAGGTTTCAACTATTATTTATACCACTTTAATTGTGCAAAAAATAGCGACTATTTAGCACTCTTAACATGGTTCTTCTTAGCTGAGAAAGCCCTACACATTTACTGTACTTTATGTCAGAAGGTGGTGTCAATTATGGCTGTCAGACCATCACTAACACTGAATGACAATTGTATTAGGAGGTAGTCCTCATTTGGTGCATTTTACTCCAGCACACTATTTATTAAGACCAGCATATAGAACAACATTCTTAATAAATTTCCACAAAAAACTTTTGTAAAACAACCACTATCGAACACAGCCAAGGCATCAAGACAAATTCGGTTGTAACACTATTGCAAAAAGAGTTGGACCAGCCCACCAGAGTGCCACAGGATTTTCTAATGGGCCCAAGCTCTGCCACAATAATGGCTAATATATCGAAAGACAACTTCATTTAGAGCTGAGGGTAGAACCAATCATCAAATATTCTTTTAAACCTTTCATACACAATTATAACCTTAAAGTGGAGTTAATAAATATGCTTAGAAGTAGAAGTATATGTCTTATTTTGATGGAGGGTGGGTACTCAGAATAAGTTCTACTGGTGGGCCCAAGAAACTACAGTCACAATGATGACATAGCCACCATATATAGTCAACGATGTTTACTTTATATTAAACATACAAAATAGTGCAATATTTGAATTTTCATCAATAACATAATATGAAAGACAGAACCTGCAATACGCTCATCCTCAATGGTACTTCGGTATATCAAAGAAGATTTCTTCCTGCTCATGGAGTGCTTACTTACCTGGAACTGATATTCTGTGATATGCCGAAGTACCATTGAGAACAATTGAGGATGAGTGTATTGCAGGTCCTGTCTTTCGTATTATGTCATTGATGAAAATTCAAATATTGCACTTTTTTTGGCGGGTTGGTGCCCGCTAGGTATATCACTACTCTGGACCTTAATAAGGGCTATTGACAGGCATGACTTTCTAAAGCAGCAAGAGAGAAAACAGCCTTTTCCATGCCAGATGATGCCTTTGGGCCTCCACAGTGACCTGTCATGTTCCAGAAATTGATGGATCTTGTTCTACATCCCCATAGAAAGTATGCAGCCGCCTATTTAGACGACGTGGTAATTTTCAGCTCAGACTGGGAATCCCATCTGGCTAAGGTTTAGGTGGTCCTGGACTCCATTTAGGAAGCCAGTTTGACCGTGAACCCAAAACATTCACAATAGATCTCAAGGAAGCTCGGTACCTGTGGTACAAAATTGGTCGGGGAGTTATTCAGCCACAACTTGATAAAACTGAGGCTATTAAACATTGTCTTACACCGGTGTCCAAAAAAAATCTCAGAGCCTTCTTTGGGATTGCCAGATAAAAAGTTGGTGCCAAATTTTGCCTCAATTGCAGCTCCTCTCATAGACCTTACCTCCTCTCATAGACCTTACCAAAGAAGTCTTCAATGGTGAAGTGGGATGAGAAGGCGGAGGAAGCGTTCCAAAAACTGAAAGGTTTAGGTTACTGAGGTGGTTTCTGGCCTTGTAAGATTTCAAGTTCTATGTGGAAGGAACATTGTCCTAGTTCTCAGCAAGGCAATGCAGACGTGTTGTCATGGGTCCATTGTCTTGGGGCAGAGAGTGCTCCACCAAAAGGCCTAAGTAGATGGGGGAGAGGGCATGTAAGGCAGCAGCTGGGAAGGTCTGTAATGGAGTGGATATCCCAGTCAGGTTTCTCACATGCATATGGTAAATAGGTGGTAAGCGACTTCAATGGATATAAAGTCGCATGCCCTGCCATGGTAAGCGGCAGTTACATTTCACCAAGGTACTGACCTTGGTGAGGTAGAAGCCATTAGTTTAGTTGTGTCAGTCGCAGTAAGTGGCTGGCATCTATTGAACAGGTAGTATGGCTGTTTGCAAACAGCCGATCCTGGATGGCTTTTACTGGGAGTAGTCAAAGAGTTGGGTGGGTGACTACTCCCCATGTTTCAGGCCAGAGCTTGGCTGGCCTATATAAGACAGCTTACTAGGTGTGTCTGCTATACAGAACAAGGAGTTTTGGCCTGAGAGGCAACAACAGTGGGAAACCAGGAACTCCCACATGCTTTGCTCATTAAGGTGATAGTGAAGGAAACTACCACTATATTAGACAGGGCTCTTGTGAGCAGTTTATTTTGATTTTCTGTTTTTTGCACCTGTTGCCATTGTGGATGCATGTGTGCCATCATAATTCAGGGAAACCATATTTGGACCACAAACCTGTCTGTGTCTCTGTCAAAGCTGGACTTTTGCCAAGATCCCAGAGCGGCCACCGCTCACAAAATAAGTTACGTTTTATATGTAAATATAGAGATTATACATTTAGAGTAAAAATAGGTGTTTGTTACCTTATGGAAAAATAAAAAAAAACAGGAATATACCAAAAAATAACATGCATTAAAATATATATATTTTTTAGTAAACGGATAATATATATATTTTTATATTTTATATATATATAATATATATATATTTTATATTATATATATATATATAGATTTATATATATATATATTATATATATATATATATTATTAAGTATAATAATAAAAATCCCATATCTTTATTTTTTGGGGTCAGTTTCATTATAGCAATATCAAATGTTGGTTTTTTTACAAAAACTTGTAGTATTCATTGGTACCAATTTGAGTTTTTGCAACTTTTTGATGACTTACTATTCCATTTTTTGGTAAACATAATTTTTTTTATCACTTGTTTTTTTAATGATATGTTTATTAAACTTTTCTCATTTAAAAATATAATTGTTTTATCATTTATATTATACACTGCACTTCTTATGTAGTACAGTGTATCATGTCAGTCAGTTTAAAACAGGCTTTTGACAAGCATCTTATAATAATAGTAACAGGCACACTGTGAAGACAGACCTAAGGTCTTCATTAGACTCCCAAGTGCCCTGTACTGGGGTGCCAAAGGAACTGACAGAGGCAAGCCCATCTCTCTCAAACCACCCAGATTATGTGGTTGCTATTGACCACAGTATCTAAAAGGGTTAAACAACTGGGATTGCAGGTTTCTCTGGATTGCAGCATGGGCCTGGCTGTTATTAAACATGTTTTAGCTAGCACGGGATAGACATGCCAGTTTATTCTGACCCTGCCATAAAAAAGACAGATTCTGACAACATTACAATGCAGTGCTTCCCGTGAAGTAAATAGAAAGACTATTGTGAAATATTCAAAGGTGGAAGATTTTCTTAGATTAAAGACCACCTCAGATTTGCCATCACGACAGTGAACTCAGTTTAGGAATAAAGAGAAACACTAGTGTAACCAACACAATATAACAAAGCATGTAATTAATACAAACACTATTGGGAATTCATTGGATTTTTCTTTTTGCAAATTTAAATCTGACTACAATCTTAGACTCATACTCTAGTCTGATGGCCATGGTTTCTTCTGTGCTCAACATAGAGTGTAAGAAATTTAAATAGTAGATTTACAGTTAAGTGGACTAAAGAGAAGCATGATATTAGAAAAATCATTAGCATCTCTGCATTTTCTTGGAGGTGTGAAGATTATAAGCAGACTATTTTTTTTTTCAATTCAGATTGTCATATCACACATCAGGGTTTTAAAAGGAGCATAATACATATACTAATATTACACATACTCCTAGGGTCAGCTGTATAGCTAAGTCTTTATGCCTGTTCTTTATTCTTCTAAATTAGGAGATGTAACATCAAGATCAATATTTTTCACAGACTTGGGTCATTATACCATTATATGAATTGTTAGGTACAGTACAAGAACTGAATGTTGGGGCTCGTTATCTAGAAAACTGGGAGAATTTAGCATATGCTTAATTAGTTTAGGTAAAAAGCAAGTATGCATGTGGATTGGCCTATTAATTCTATAGCACATAGAACAAGGAGTTATTCCTAATTGAGCAGACTGATAAATTATCATTCATACATCAACTCCACTTCCTCTTTTCACTTTGATAAGTCATGCACATGAATTTCAATATTAGTCACTAATTTACACAATGTGAAATGTGCTCAGTCTTTCATTTAATAATTACTATAATATGAGTAACAGAAACATTGCAACACAATTCTTAATGCACTTTATTGTATGTTTGGCTGAAAAGCGGAACATTATTATCTTAAATTGAAAAAAAACTTTTAGACTTTAGACTTGTTTTGATTTTTGATGCCAAATTATAGTGAATTAATTTTCCTAATTGTCTTTAAACTATACTTATCACAAAATGCTCGCGTTAGATTGTCAGTTCTATCAGACAAGGGCCCTGTCTTCTATTCTTTTACTAGAAGAGAATGTGTCATTTTTCTACAGTGTATACCATTAACGCTTCTCTTCTGAACATTTACAACATGATAATTAGCTGCGTATCTAGAGCACATATGAAACATTAGTATTGTATGAAATACATAAACACACTAAAAAGGAGAATAGATTTTATATATTTTAAAACATGTGGGGTGTTTTGCACATAGTATTTTTTGCATAGACGCTACCGTTTTTTGGCAGTTTTTTTCAGCCAAGCCCAGAAGTGGAATGCTGACACATTCCATGGGGCGGTAGTAGTCTCGGGTGTAATTGAGGGGGCGTTGAATAAAATAAGGGGGAGGTAGAAACATAAATAAAGAAGAGAAGGGAAGAAAAAAGGTTTGTACATGTTTCATATCTTGCATAATAGCATTAAGGGGGGTTGTCCAACTACTTACATTTTTTGCTCATTCAAATTTAAATCTTCTTTAAAAGTGTTTATTACAATTAGGCATGGTTCACGCGGCGGATTTTGCCATGGGTTTCGGCACGGTTGCTGCAGCCAAAACCTTGTCCAAACCTCGCCTCAAACTCGCGTCTCCCGACGTGGTTTTGTGGCGCGATTGCGGCAAGATTATATGTGCGGTTGCGGCGCGGGTGGTGCGTGGTTTGGGGTGCGGTTTGCGGCTAGTTTTTCTCCATACAAATTAATAGGCAGGGCAAAAAATGCACAGAGAATCGCGGCCAAAATGCGCGCCAACCTTGCCGAAACCCGCAGCCAAACCCACGGCGACACTGCGCGGCCGTCGCGTTGAAGACTCGCTGTCAGAATTGACAGGAGACTTCTCAAACACACGCGGCAAGGCCGCGGCGTGTGAATATCAACGCGGTTTCCCGTAGGAAACCATGTAATTAACTGTGGCTGTTTGGGGCGTGATTTGGCCACGGAAACAAATACGCCGTGTGAACATGGCCTTCTGTTATTAAAAATGATGCTCTTCAATAATATTTATTGAGGTAAAAGTGGTAACATTCCATTTTGGTCATCTCTCTCTGCTCTGTTAAGGAAGGTAGGTGGGCAGCTCCTGCTCTGTTAAGGTAGGTGTGTAGGCAGCTGTTGTAGTACTGGATCCACCCACCTCCTGAACATTATGCCTAGTAACTAAGTATTTGGCATACATGCTATTCAGAAGGGAAGCATATCAACCACTACAGGAACCACACATCACTCTCCCAAAATGGAACATCAGACTGAATTTTAGTATGTCTGATTTAAAAAAAAATAATGTTATAATTTCAAGCTTCATGGTTTCCTATTTACAGCAACATCTTTTCTTATGTTGTAGGACAAAAGTAGAAATACAGATATATTAAAGAACGCAAACTTGTCACCACGTTTGTTCACATGAGCATGGATAAAAGTGAATGCATTTGAAAAGCATTTTTGCATGCATTTTTTCTTAATTTTTGTGGAAAAAACTGCAGTGGCCAGATGTTACCTGAAAGACATTAGACAAGTATGATATAAACTGCACTGCTTTCTAATTTGTAGTGTTCTTTGTCACTTTGTGTGAATTTTGTTGGGTCAGTTTCAGTTGTCTGAAAACACAGCATGCTGTAAGTATAATATTTCAGGTAACTTGTTCAATGTCTCTCCCTACAGACCTCCACGGTTCCTTTTTTCTGCACCAAGAAAGCAGGTGCTGCTTTTCTAATGTATTTTTTGCAGTATTTTTTTTAAGATTCCAAATCATGTGAAGAGAAATCACCAGAAAAAGTGCACTGAAAACACATGTACCAATACATGTTTTTTTTTGTAAAAATACTACAAAAACTGCATTAAAAAATGCATGGGCCTAAAAAAAAATGCTGTTTCCAAAACTTTTTGGGCAAAATGAAAACCATGCAAAATTTAAGTGTGAAGAGGACCTAAAGAAGGTTACTTAGGGACACAAAATGCAACACACATGCACACATACACCTTTTTTTGCTAACAATAAAAAACAAACAAAAATAAACAGTAGAGTTCTAGGGGAAAAAAGCCACAAACTGCCTAAAAAACTACACCTACAGCATGCTGGGTTTTGTAACTGTAACGGACAGCAGTTTTCCCCAAAAAAACTCATGCAAGTCACTACTAAAAATGCATGTGTTTTTGCAGAAATGACACCAGCTTTGCTGCTTTATAACAGCTATGGATAATGTTATTTTTGGGTTTTTGTGTTAAGTTGGTGACACATAGGTCCCTGCAGTATCAATGCAGTATTTCAGTTCCTGTATAGGTGTAGTAACTAATAGTATAATGTTGTACTGTGTTAGCCATAGAAAGCAGTAGAATAATGAAGAAATCAAGCGATACCTTTTAGACTGAGTATATTTGATGTTAAAGGGGATGTCTCACTACAATGATTCATCTTACCTCAGTCCTGTTTTCTTGCTTTCACTTTGAATTCAGGGGCGTGTTTACTGGCTTCCACTAGGCTGCAGTAGAAGCCAGGTCTGTAGCTATAGCAACCAGTGCTGGCAGCCTATCATGAGAGATCAAACAGGTCTGTAGCTATAGCGACCTGAGGAGCTGATGCAGCCCATGTAAGAGGGGATATCTAGGAATAGGTAGGACACTGTTAATGGACATATATTACAAAGTGACTTGTTTTTGCAAGACCTTTAACATGAAAAGCAATCCTCGTAGTGAGACAACCCCTTTAAGTTTTTGAGAGTACTAGCTCCCTTCATCAAACATGATGTCATACAAGAAACTGAAAATTCACAGACTTTTTATACACGAGACGGTGGTTTTTAAAGGATATTAAGGCTTGATCCACACAGAATCAGACAACAACCATCAGAAAGTTGGCCATTTTTTTCCAATGCAGGACTGCGGTTTTTGACACTGTATTTACAAAACTGCGGTCGTTCTCGTTTTTTGCCATCGGCCCATGCAATTGATTGTATGGGAAACCGACGCCAAAACTCAAAACGACGGCGTATTTAGCAACAAGTTCCTAAATACGCCGGCGCCAGAAAACTAACAGAAAGACCTAAAACCGCAGAAAATACAATCGTTTTTGTGTGTTGTGTAGACATAGCTTAACATTTGTAAAAATAACAAAATGAAAAATAAGCAGAGAAGTTATTTACAACAGGTCAAGAAATAAATCTGTTAACTTGTGAGGCGTGACAAGAGGAACATTAGCTCTTGCTGTTTGCTATTGGGTGGTAATTTGTGGCCTCCACAGTTCACACATAGGGCCACATGTATGAAACTGTTTAGGTCTAAAACTCACTCTTTTGCCCATAGAAACCTATGGCAAAAAAGTGAGTTTTAGACCTAAACAGGTTCATACATGTGGCCCATAGTGTGACATGTAACATAAGACAACACCTATTAAGGCAACATCTACATGACAATTGTAAAATACCTTTGGATTCTGATGTAAGTTCAAAGTTTTTTTGAACAAATTTGAAATCCGAGCTCAGAAAAGCCAAGCTGTGTAGAGTACAGCTTGGATTTTCTGTTACGGTCTACGGGGATGATTTACAGTTGGATTTTTGCGAATACTAAATACTGATTCCACTTAAAAATCCGACCATAAACCAGTGCTGTGCAGACTTAGCCTAGAGTAGGAAACTTTAATGAATAAAACCCTTTTAAGACATGTACCTAAGCATCCACTCTCATCTCCTTTACCTACATGAGTGAATGTAGATGGCAAAACAGAGATATAGTAGGATTTGTATCACTTCCAAACACACAAAAACAAATTAATGAATTAAAGTTGATCATAAGTAAACAAAGATAAGCATGTTACTCATGGCAAGGAAACCAAAGAAGAACCAAATAAAATAACTGCACTTCTATACAACTGCCTTTGAAAGATAATCTCCTTGGGGAAATACAATTTATTCATATTATCAGGGCCCTGCTGTGCAAATCTACAGTCTGGGAGCACACTACAGAGATCAAGAAAATATTTACTTTATTCAGTTGAGTACAAAAGCTTTTAATGAATGCATAATTAAGATAGAATACAAGTGTACATAGCATAGAAATGTGACTGCCAAGCTCAGCCATCAATAACTGCGCCAGAGTCATTTGCGGCTCCAGCTGTTTTGTCTTTGGATGAACGTAGTTATTACAAATCAGAGCTATACATCTATATCTTTAATATATCTATATCCACATATTTGGAGGGTGTGATGATCACATTGTGTCATTTCAAATCTACTTTTTAGTGATTATAATATCCAGCAGCATTTATTTCTCACCTTCACATGTGATATTCAGTCACATGACAACCTAACGTATATACTACATTTGTCGCTAGTTTTGGACTAAACTTGTCTTCTTCTCCCGCACAAACTATAATATATTTTCATCTATATTATATATATATAATATATTATAAACTATTTATATAATTCCCCTTTTCTATCAGTACTACTCAATTATATTGCATATATTCCTCAGTTTCTCAAATAATTGGACAAGCTCTAATAAACTTCTAATAAAAATTCCAGCCACCCATGACCCCACCACCACCCCTAAAACCTTTTTGATAAAAGGCGGGGATGGCCCCCTGCTTTCATTTTGTTGACGAAAATTCTGACCAAACCATCCAAATGTCGCAGAGAAATCGAGATCTCAGCCCAGGCAACATTTTTCCAATCTTTTTATTCCCAATTTCGTGGCTTGGGCAATTTGGGACTTCAGTTTCCTGTTTTAGCTGAAAGGGTGGCACCGGTGGGGTTTTCTGCGCTGTACCCCATCTGCCTCAAAGTTCCCCGTACTGTGCGTTCAGAGATGCTCTTCTCCCTACCTTGGTTGTAACGGGTGGCATTTGACCCTGTTGCCTTTTCTACCTCGAACCATCTGCCCTTTCTCCTTTGACTTGGCATCAAAAGGCATTTTCCCCCCACGGGACTGCCCTCACTGGAGTTTTTTTTTTTCGGACCATTCTTGAAACCCCCTGAGATGGTTGTGCTTTGAAAATCCCGAGTCAGATTTCTGAAATACCAGACCCCCCCTTTCTGGCCCAACAACCATGCCACGTTCAAGGCACTCAAATACCTTTCTTCCCCTATACTGATGCTGGGTTTGAATGCAGGAGATTGTCGACCATGTCTAAATGCCAAATGCACTGAGTTGCCGCCATGTGATTGGCTGTTTAAAAATTAAGTGTTAACGAGCTTTGGAAAGGGTGTACCTAATAAAGGGGCCGGTGAGTGTATTTATTATATTATATATATTAAATATATTTTTTTTCCAAATAATTATAATCTCTAATAAACCTCTAATAAATAATTCAGACCCCAGATAAATTCCGATAATTTGGACTACAGATGAAACCCTATAATTAAGAACCCAGACAAAAAAATATATATTCCGTTGCCTATAAAAGAAAAAGAAGGCTTCCAGCGTCCTGTAAATACAATAGAATATATTTAGAAAAAATTCAAATCCACTGCTAGGAAACGAAGAAGAATATGCAAAAAATCACAAGCTACAGGACATCAGCACTGATCCAATGTTTTCTGAATAAATTCTATTGTTTTTATGGGAGCCTGGAAACCTTTATCTTTTATGTGCATACTGGTGGTCAGTTTATTCCATCTACTGTGCCTCCCAAATCGTAACCTACATGTGAGGGATAGCTATGGGGGGTGCAGAGGTAGCAGTCGCTAACGGGCCCTGTAGCCTGAAGGGGCTCCAAAATCCCTTCTGCCACAGTATTGTAAATGGCGCATGGTAACTGAGGGGCCCCATTTCACTATTTGCACCAGGGTCCAGGAGCTGCAAGTCATGCCTCTGCATACAGGTGAGCTGTGCCTTTTATCTTATATTAATTTGCTTCACTTCATAATTGAAACCTCAGACTAGACCCCATAATTACAGCACCAGAACAGATAGTATATTTCATACCCAGAATAGACCCAATGATTCAGATTCCAGATGAGACCCTACAATGCATCTCACAGACAAGAACCAATACTTCTTAAACATGTTTATTTACTTATCTATATTGGCTACTCTTAGGGCATGTTCACAGGGTGTGTTGGATCCGTTTTTAGATGCGTGTTTGGATCCGTGTTTTGGATCCTAAACGGACCTAAACATGCATCTAACAATGTGTAGTGTGATTTTCATTGCTTCCAATGTAAAGCACACATCGGTGTTCAGACGAGTGATCGCGGATGCGTATTTACATGCATCTTTCTGATGCGTCTTTCAGATCCATTCAAAGAATTGGTATGTCAACTCTTGATCAGAAAGACGCAGCAGACACCCTATTTAAAACTGTGTGTTTCTGCTGCACTTGTGTGTTGGATGCGATTTACGCAACACTTCTGAATGCGTTTTTCGGATCCAAAATCGGAAAAAACACACCGTGTGAACATACCCTAAGCAGATGTGGCTCCTGTTTAGTATACAAAGACCTTCAAAACCTAGACTAGACCTCATAATTCAGGCTCCAGATCAGATTCCATAAACCAGTATCAGTAGCTAACACCAGAAATCTGGGATCCATGCTCTGGATATACATGGAAAGCAGCACTTTGAACTGTATCAGCATCTTCAGGAAGCAGATACGATTAAAACCTATGCAGATCAGGATTCCAGAGGCTCCTAACCTGCTATCCTATGTCCCATAGTCCACAGGCCGCTTTAGATCCGTGGTTCACTACAACCATCTTGGTCAAAATATGGGTATATAATACGCCAAAACCTGAAGAACTGTTCCAGTATCATCATGTTTATCTGGATCATGTTTATTTCAGTGATTGCTAATATGCTCATGCACAACTTTCCTCGGAGATCAGAATGCACTTTATGTAGGCCAGTTGCTTCAATGTTTTGAATGAAGTACATATAAAAATAAAATGAACAAAAAATAAAGCCAATAAACTTCCAGTACAAAGGATATTCATAAATACTTACTGTATTATGCAAAAATATTAATGTGTAGAAAACAAGTAACTAACAATAACCTGTTGACACAATAATATTGTACATATAATTTGAGACAATTTTCAGTGCCTTTCAATTAAAGGAACAATAAAATTTATGGCACTTTAACATTTAAAAGGAGTCACAATTTGGTCCACAGCCCTCTTAAAGGGGTTGTCTCACTACATTGATTCATCCTGTTTTCTTGGTTTCATTTTAATTCAGGGGCGTATTTACTGGTTTCTACTAGGCTGCAGTAGAAGCCAGGTCAATAGCTATAGCAACCAGTGCTGGCAACCTATCATGAGAGATTGAATAGGTCAGTAGCTATAGCAACCTGAGGAGCTGATGCAGTCCATACAAGAGGGGATATCTAGAAATAGGTAGGATACGGTTAATGGATATATATTGCAAAGTGACTTATTTTTGCAAGATCTTTAACACAAAAAGCAATCCTTGTAGTGAGAAAACCCCTTTAAACAGAACACTACTCTACATTTTTCAACACTTATCCTTCCTGTATCCCGAGTCAACGCTGTGCATGCCAATGGCTTATTTATAGTTGATGAAAAACCTGCCATCGTAGTTTGGAACTGGTACTCTGGTAAAATGTAGATACAAAGAAAAAACTGTATATGGCATATGACTAGTAGCTGGAAAATTCTGGTACAAATTTTACATCAGGTTCCAATAAAACATACACCTCTATAACAGCAGTCCCCAAAATCTCATATCAAGGAGTGAATTACTACTACCGTAGATATACATTACAAGGTTTTAACAGTCTAATGTCTGGTTTACATGCTACAATTGAGTAGCAATATAATTATTAAAGTGATCTGGTAAACAACCCCATTAATACATTGGTCTCTGTCTGTCACTGGCTGGCCATCCATTACTTTGCTAGTGACGGCAAATGACTCTTCAATAAACCATTTAAATTCATTTTGACATTAAGGGACTTAAACGTGATCGCAGTTGTCATTTGCTACCTGACAATGTTTTGGTTCTCAGGTTAGTTTTGGGAATCACAAAGGAATTTCACAGATCCATTGTTCAGCAGCGTCTGAAATACTGCCAAAATGCGCAATACGTCTAGCACTAGGATCTCTGCTCTTTTCCCCCTTACATTCCAGAACTAGGTTCTTCTTTCAGGTCACGTAATCCCCATAAAAGTGTTAAACTAATGCCGCCTTAATGACAAATTAATGTCCATGAATAAAAAATACACCACTAATAGCACACAGTAATTTGCCATTACAATATCATCATTGGACATGCCCCTAGTTTAATAAGATGTATTTAATTCATAACCTAATGAGTGATATAGAAAAAGAAGAAGATGAACCCAGCAATTACATTTATGTGAGTCTGTCACCTTATTTGTAAAACCTTGGAGTCATTTACATTCAAATTAGAGCAAATGAATGATTTCACAAAGTATAATGATAAATGACCATTCCAGGAAAAATCTGGCCACATTGCCTGTTAAAACATTAAAGCATTCTGGGTATTTGTTAAAAAATTACAATGCATTGCGGCCAATGTGCGAATAATATCTGCTTACTCCTTTGCAGCTCATAATACTAATAATAATGAGAAAAATAAATACATTTTGCACTGGTCTCATTTCAGATCTCAATTTACTGTGATGGAATGGTCAGACACTGCCATCTACTGCATTGCAATCTATACTGAAGATACAATGCCTTCAGAGTATTGGATTAACCAGTGAACAGCTTTAGCTGTGTCTATCCTTTACAAGGTCAATAGGAGAATGAAGTTCTAACATTTTACATTACCTATTATGTCATTTATTAAGTTTCTGGATACATTAAAGGGATTACTGGAACTAATTCATAGAGTTTATAGATATAAGCAAATTAATGGGGAACATGTATGAAAAGTGTCGCCGCCTTGACAATCATAACTCTTAGTAGATTAGTGCAGCATTCGTCCATATGTATAACAGTGGCTCACCGCACTGTGCCGTTCTGAGACACAATTACGTGAGATTTTTGTGAGTGTGAATGCACCAAAATTTGTTTCAGCCTCGCAACTAGGAAATTGGTATGGATTAGTACGACAGTTTTGCGCAACATTTTTGTCGTGACACATTCATAAATGTGGCTCGTCATACGAATCTGGTGCAACACGCCCCCATAGAATTGCCGCTTACAAAAGTGTTGAGTCGCAGAATGACTGTTTATACATCTGTCAGATAGGGATACAACAGGTTTTTGACTTAAAGCACCCAGAAAACTGGTTAGCCCCATTCAAACATGTCGCCTTAGTGTTTATACTGCAATATATTGTATGAAACAATAAGGTCACATGAAGCATTTCTATCTATCTATTAAGCCATTTATCAACTATCCGTTAGTCCATTAGCTACATGTCCATTCATGAACTACAATATTATCAATGAGCATTTTCAAGATTTTCACAAATTCAGGTATCTTTGCATTATTGCTGTATCTGTATAAGGGTATGTTTACACGGCGCAATTTCGGAGCGCATTTCGCTGCGTATTTACGCTCTAATATGTGCGATATGCGTGCCGAAATTACGGTAATCCATAGTTCTCATAGAGAACTATGGATTACGCCTCCTCTCCCCGCTCGTACAATACAATCGTATTGTACGAGCGGGGAGATCAGTGAAATGTCAATTACTTGCGGTGAATAAGCGCGTGAGTAATTCATGTCAATGGGCCCGGTGGGCTGTCACCTCCCCCCTCCCATTGCGCCGCTGGAGTACGCACTGATCAGCGCGACTCCAAAATCACCCGGCGTAATTGCTGCTGTACTGTACGCACTTCAATTACGCAGTGTAACCATAGCCTAAGGCCTAATTATAGAGATGGCTAAGAGGCAACTGTTTAAAGCCTCCAGCATTTTGGGGCCTAAGGGTGTCTTCATCATCCATGTTTCTGAAACAACTGATATTACTAGCCGTAGCCTGCAGACAGCACCAGTAGTTTATCCTAAGCCTAACCATTCCTGACTCTGTTAGGACAGGGCTCTACCACTCCCCATACCAACACCACAAGTTTTCTTTAGAACAGTCATTGTAACAGGCAGGTAAGATCAGATACCACTCTGTACGGCATGAGAAAAATAGATGTAAAATTACACCTCCACCACAATAAGACCTTTACCAGAACAAAGGATGCAAAATTATTGTGCTTTGTGAATTCACTATAGGAGAAGAGACAGAAATATCATATACACATTAGAGCTCAGCAGATCCTACTAATATTGATCTTATATGTATGGGCAACTTGACATTTTAGATTATTATTTTCTGACATCTACAATTTTTACAGTTTGGTTACCAAAACAAAATCTAATGGGCCCAAGAAGTTGTCAAAATACTGACAGCCTTTTTCTCGAAGATGTTTATTTGCCCATCTGTCTGTTTCTGCATCATGGATTTATCCATTATAGATCTCTTTTATCATCAACTATGTAATCTACTTATGTGAATAACTAACTGTAACAACCACAGAAACAGCAATGGGATCCAGAAGTTATGGGAGTCCACTGAGGAGCAAGTCATAGCACCCTTTTGTAGGGGCTGGGGGCATCTTTCTACCTACTACTATTATGTGGGTTATTTAATGTATGGCACTTTTATTTCTATCTTCAATAATTGCTACTTATCCTGCTGCTTTAGTTTTATTTAATTAGCTGATGGAGCCCTATGTAATTTGGCTGTGGGGCCCTTATACTAGTTATGCCCCTGACATGAATCTATCCATCTATCTATCTCATATCTATCCATCTATCTATCTACCTATCCATCTATCTACCTATCCATCCATCTATCTCATATCTATCTATCGATCGATCGATCGATCTATCTATCTATCTATCTATCTATCTATCTATCTATCTATCTAGCTATCTATCTACTTATCCACCTATCTATCTTATTTACCCATTTCTTCATTATCTCTGTATCTTTATTTGTATACTGTAGTCACCTTTATGTCTGTCTGCCTTTCTAGTAATCTATCCACCTATCCATCACATATATTTCTATCTAATCTTTTTATGTACCTATTTCTTTATTTATCAGTTTTCTTGCTCATATATTTTTATCCATCTATGTATTTAAATGCAATTTTTATCCATATGTCTGTCTGCCTTTTTAGTAATCCATCCCCCTATATATCACATCTTTCTAGCTATGTATCTACATATTTATCTACAGTAGTTACCCATATGTCCGTCTTTCTAAGTAATCTATCTAATCTATCTATCTATCTCATATTTATCTATAACATTTCCCTCCATGTATCTATCTACTATTTCTTTATTATCTATCATTTATCTATATATGGGATATTGCTCTATCTATCTATAATATTATCTATCTATCTATCTATCTATCTCATATCTATATCTATCTCATATCTATCTATCTATCTATCTATCTATCTATCTATCGTAGTTACCCATATGTATCTATCTAAGTAGCTATCTATATCGCAATTTATTATTATTATTTATTTTAGAGCGCTCTTAGTTCCAGGGCGCTGTACATTCGAGGGGGGGTTACATAAATAACATAGGTCAAACAAGTACAAAGGTAATGATAAATAACTAACAACTGGTCCAGAGGGAAGGAGGAGCCTCCCCGCAAGGGGTTACAATCTATAAGGAGGGAGGAAATAGACAGAAGGTGAGGGGCAGACATGTTTGTGGGGTTGAGTAGTGCAATGGGGTTATTGTTGGTTACAGGCAATCGTGAAGAGGTGAGTTTTCAGGTTGCTTTTGAACCTGGTGAAAGTGGAGGAAAGTCTGATGTGTTTGGGTTCTGACTTCCAGAGTCTTTGAGACTGTTGTGTGAGGAGCTGATAAGAGGAGAGCAGAGAAGAAGGTCCTGTTAGGAGTGGAGATTGTGTGAGGGAAGGTATCTAGAGATTAAGGCAGAGATATATGGAGGTGAGAAGTTATGGAGAGCCTTGTAGGTCATGGTTAGTAGCTTGAAATGCATTCGCTGGGCAATGGGTAGCCAGTGAAGGGATTGGCAGAGGGGAGAGGCAGAGGAGTAGCAAAGAGAAATGTTAATCAGATGGACAGCAAATTTAAGGATGGTTTGGAGGGGAACGAGGGTGCTAGCTGGGAGTCCACAGAGAAGGATGTTACAGTAGTCTAGGCGGGAGATCACGAGGGCATTTTTGTAATATCAAAATTAAGGGATTAGCGGATTCAGAGATATTTTTCAGGTGGAGGTGGCAGGCAGAGGTGAGGGCTTGGATGTGCGGTTTGCAGGACAGAGAGGAGTCAAAGATTATCTCAAGGTAAGGAACTTGCAGGACTGGTGAGAGTGTGGAGCTGTTCACTGTGATAGAGAGATCTGGGGCGGGGGGGGGGATAGAGTGGGATGGTGGAAAGATGATAACTTTAGTTTTCTCCACATCTACTTTTAGGAGATGGGAAGAAAAGAAGGAAGATATGGACAATAGACAACCTGGGATCCGGGAGAGCAGAGAGTTAACATCTGGGCTAGAGATATAAATTTGGGTGTAATCAGCATATAGGAGATATTGAAAGCCATGCGATGCTATTAGCTGACCCAGACCAAGAGTGTAGATAGAGAAGAGTGACTTACCCCTGGGGGACACCAACAGAGAGTGGGCGGGGAGGAGGTGGTGCGAGAGTGAGAGACGCTGAATGTCCAATCAGTGAGGTATGAGGAGATCCAGGGAAGGGACAAGTCCATGATGATGAGGTACTAGAGAATTTGTAGCAGGAGTGAGTGGTCGACAATGTCAAAGGCAGAGGACAAGTCTAGGAGAAGAAGCACAGAGTAGTGGCGTGAGGCCTTGGCAGTTACTAGGTCGTTGGTGACTTTGGTTAGGGCGGTTTCAGTACAGTGGCGGGGTCGAAGCCCGATTGCAGTGGGTCAAGTAGAGAGTTCGTGGAGAGATGGGAGGACAGTTGAAGATAGACGAACTGTTCTAGGAGTTTAGAGGCAAATGGAAGCAGTGAGATGGGGCCGACAAGAGGGGTCAAGAGATGCATTCTTATGGATGGCTGTGATGGAGGTGTGTTTAACGGTGGAAGGAAAGATGCCAGAGGTTAGCCATAGGTTAAAAAGATTGGCAAGGGTTGGGATGATAACAGCACTAAGGTTAGGGATGAGGTGGGATGGCAGTGGGTCAAGGTTACAGGTAATGAGGTTGGATTTGGACAGTAGAGAGGAACGCTTGTCATGAGTGACAGAAGAGAAGCAAGTTAGGGGGGACAGTGATGTGCAGAGATAGAGGTGGGCTGTGGGGTGAAGCTTTGTCTAAGGAGATTGATCTTATTTAGAAAGTGAGTGGCAAAATCATCTGCTGAGAGGAGAGATGGGGGAGGAGGTGCTGGTGGACATAGGAGAGAGTTGAAGGTGTTAAAAAGTTGTCTGGGGTTGTGAGACTGGAAGGACATGACAGTGGTGAAGTAGACCTGTTTGTCAGTGGTAAATGCGGATATATTTATGATCTAAAAGATGAACTCAATTCATTTATGATCGTTTTGGTTTGCAAACACAGGTTACAATGTTTCTGATTTCAATAGTAGCACAAAATCATTTGCAGTTTACGTATTGTCAACAATGCAGTAAAATGAGATACATAAACACCCAGTATCATATGCAGTTCACACAATCTCTTATTAAAGGCTTACTGATTGACAAATATTATATGAATGCATTTTAAAACGCTTTAAGCTAATGTGAAAAATTAAATCTCCATTATGGGAATGACTTTAAAGCTAGTTCTGTCAGCCCTTTACTTTTTTCCTATTATGAACAGTCAAAGCAAATTGAAGAGAAGCAGATTATATTTTCTATCATCATTTCAAAATGGTTTTCTTTTCCAGAAACAAGGCTTTTTCAATAATTGGCATCACAGAGTTACCTTGGTTTTTTGTTTTGCATGGTATTACACCAGAATCTGGAATTATCTGCCATTCCTGACAGTTTGAGGTGTGATACCAAACAACAGGCCAAAGCAAATCCTGGCATTAGTGTTCAATTTAACCTGCAATAAAGTGTACTGACATTCAAAATCGTCTCAGCCATTTCCAGGTCATATTTTTCAACTGCTTAGCAATCCTATCATTATTTCACTGTAATGAGGGGATAAAGGAGGGGGCACAGCACTTTTCCTAGCATTAATCTGCAAGCTGCCACTATGTCAAGTAACACAGTAATCATGTCACTAAATAGGTGTGATGGCTCTAGTCCAACAAAACCAACTAAATGTCAGCATATCAAACACCTAAAAACATAGCACTGCTCAGAATGTGGGTTAAAGGCTGTTTTGCAGTTTTTCTAGATGCCCAAAACTTTCCATCTCAGAAAAGTCTGCTCAATTCAGACAGCATGCAGAAACTGAATATAAAAAATGTCTCCTGGCAAACAAAAGAATGGATGACTAACAACTTTTGGAGGTTAACGGTGACAGTTCCTTGTAGGGGTTTTCCGTCTCCTAGACATTGAAGGCCTAACCTTGCGACAGACCATCAATGTTTGATCAATGGGGGTTTGACTGCAGAGACCCTTGATGATCAGGAGAATAAAGACACCGCGCATCTTTATAGTTGATGCAGATACATGTATGTAAGTGTGGCTGTGCCTGGTACTGCAGCTTAATGAGCCCCTGTTTGTGTGAATAATGAATGAGATGCAGCACTCATAGGAGCTCCACTGTTCCTTCAGAATGAGAATCCAGGGACGGCAAAGGATGAATGTTTTGATCCAGGAAAACGCCTTTTATGTTCTAAATACCACAATGTCATTGATGAAATAGCAATATGTAGAAGACCACTATACAGTATATGCAGTATTGTTATGGACAATGCTGGTATTTTTTTTTCTTTGTCAATATCTACAGTATGTTGCAATGTGTAAGTTTATCCAAAGTCCCTGCTTAGGTACTGTGATCGTATCAAGAGCAATCTTGAAAGACCTGTGACTCACAGGAATGCTATTTGTAAACCTATAAAAACTAAAACTAGTCCTACTCCCAGTTCAGAAGTGTACTAATTTAGTTGTTCTAGGCGATGCTCTGTGAGATAAGTACATCAGCAGCAGCTGCAGAAATCCCTCTGGTGGTTTGCAACAATGGATCTGTCTGCAGTTTGGTCTGTTAACTTAGGGTATATTTTGGTATATTATTAGCGCTGAATCAATGTGAAATCTAAAATCCACACAGGTAGATGTGGATTTGATGCAGATTTCAGAGCCTCAGGAATTGACATGTCAGTTCTTTATTGGTGATTAATTTATTCAGCAATGAAAAGAAATACGTGCTGCGGAAAATCGGTACCGTGTGCACCTGGATGCACTCGTTTTTCCATTAAAAACAATTTGATGTGGAATGCAGTCAGATTGTGATGTGTGTTCAATGCAGAATCCATGTCGGTATCAGAGTACAAATCAGCTGTGTCCAGGTATGTAGAGATTTACAAGACTGGATACAATTTTACCCACCTCTCAGCTAAAAGCTGGTTTCAAGTATGTATATGATTTACAAGGCCTGATACAACTGTATCCACCTCTCAGCTAACAGCAGATCCAGGTATGGTTTACAAGGCTGGAAACAACTCTATCCACTTCTCAGCTAAAAACAGGGCCAGATATGTAGAGATTTACAAGTCTAGATAGAATTGTATCCATCTCTAAGAGAAAAGCAGGACTGTATACAGCTAAAAGCAGGTCCATGTGTGTAGAGGTTTCCAAGCCTGGATACAAGTGTATCTACTGCTCAGCAGGTCCATGTGTGTTGAGGTTTCCAAGGCTGGATACAAGTGTATCCACTGCTCATATAAAATTAGATCTGTGTGTGCAGAGGTTTCCAAGGCTGGATACAAGTGTATCTACTGCTCATATAAAAGCAGTTCCATGTGGGTAGAGGTTACAAAGGCTGGATACAAGTGTACTCACTTCTTAGCTAAAAGCAGGTCCAGGGAAGCATAGCGTGTGAATGTAAACATCAGTTATGGTGTTGCAGTGAAATCTGCGGCACAGCTACTAGAAAAGGTAACTATACCTACATTACCTGATTTTCTGCTTTGATTACTTAAAATGTGATCTGATGTTATTTAAGTCACAATTCTAGACAACTATAATTAAACTAATACAACATAAACCCCAACCTTACAGCCCACATAAAGTTTATCTCAGACCACTCTGATGTTCCACAATGGTTCTGGGAAAACATTCTATGACTAGATGAGACAAAACTGGAGCTTTTTAGCAGAGATGCACAACACTACAGCGCCTAAGCACATGACATCATAGCAGGAAACACTTCTAACAATCCTATCAGGGCCAGCTTCCTCTAGCAGACTAACACCAAAATAACAGTGGCATCTAAAGGTGGAATTATATAAAGTAATATAAATGCATACAGGTATCCAGGAATCCATAATAGTCGCTCTGTCAATTGGCATAAATAAAAACTCACCTCTCACAGCCTAAAGCAGCCTACAAGACAAATTGGTGAGGCCGGGAGCCAACGGTATCCTGAGAATGTGCAAACAGTTGCAGCACTGACCTGTGGATCCAGGACTCTAGATTTCCAGAACATACTTCCAACCGCTTGGGGGCCTTATGTCTTGGGACCCCATGTGCCCAATGGAAAAGACAGCCCTTATCTCAGCTATGAATTATGGTGAAGGGAGCATCATGTCCCTATTGAGATATGACCTGAGGATGTCTATGTTATGTAAATATGATTTGCAAATACAGTAAATATTTGGTAAATGTGATTGCAAGCATGTTTGATCAATGGGGGTTTGACTGCAGAGGGACCCTTGTTGGATCAGGGGATAAAGACACCGCGCATCTTTATTGTTGATGCCAGATTCATGTATGTAAGTCGGGCTGTGCCTGGTACTGCAGCTTAATGAGCCCACTGTTTGTGTGAATAATGAATGAGATGCGCACTCAAAGGAGCTCCTCTGTTCCTTAGATATGATAATACAGGGACAGTGTAAAGGATGACATGTTTTGATCCAGGGAAAACACCTTTTATGTTCTAATTACCACAATGTCATTGTGAAATCAGCTATATGTAGAAGGGACCACTATACAGTATTTGCAGTATTGTTGTGGACAATGCTGGTATTTTTTTTTCTTTGTCAATATCTAAGTATGTTGCAATGTGTTAAGTTTATCCAAAGTCCATGCTTAGGTACTGTGATCGTATCAAGACCATCTTGAAAAGATACCGGTGACTCCAGGATGATATTTGTAAACCTATAAAACTAAAACTAGTTCCTATCCCAGTTCAGAAGTGTACTAATTTAGTTGTTCTAGGCGATGCTCTGTGAGATAAGATTACAATCAGGCAGCAGCTGCAGAAATCTCTGGTGGTTAGCATCAATGGATCTGTCTGCAGTTCGTCTGTTATCTTAGGGTATATTTTGGTTTATTATTAGCGATGATCAATGTGAAATCTGTAAATCCCAAGGTAGATTGTGGATGGATGCAGATTTCAGAGCCTCAGGAATTGACATGTCAGTTCTTTATTGGTGATTAATTTATTCAGCAATGAAAAGAAATACGTGCTGCGGAAAATCGGTACCGTGTGCACAGCGATGCGGATTTTCCATTAAAAACAATTTGATGTGGAATGCAGTCAGATTGTGATGTGTGTTCAATGCAGAATCCATGTCGGTATCAGAGTACAAATCAGCTGTGTCCAGGTATGTAGAGATTTACAAGACTGGATACAATTTTACCCACCTCTCAGCTAAAAGCAGGTTCAAGTATGTAAAGATTTACAAGGCCTGATACAACTGTATCCACCTCTCAGCTAACAGCAGATCCAGGTATGGTTTACAAGGCTGGAAACAACTCTATCCACTTCTCAGCTAAAAACAGGGCCAGATATGTAGAGATTTACAAGTCTAGATAGAATTGTATCCATCTCTAAGTGAAAGCAGGGACTGTATACAGCTAAAAGCAGGTCCATGTGTGTAGAGGTTTCCAAATCCTGGATACAAGTGTATCTACTGCTCAGCAGGTCCATGTGGTTGTGGTTTTACAAGCTTGGATACCAAGTGTATCCAATGCTTCATATAAAATTAGAATTCTGGGTGTGAAGAGGTTTCCAAGCTGGATACCAAGTGTATCATTATGCTCATATAAAAGCAGTTCCATGTGGGTAGAGGTTACCAAGGCTGGATACAAGTGTACTCACTTCTTAGCTAAAAGCAGGTCCAGGGAAGCATAGCGTGTGAAGGTAAACATCAGTACTGGTGTTTGCGTGAAATCCTGCAGCACAGCTACTAGAAAAGGTAACTATACCTACATTACCTGATTTTCTGCTTTGATTACTTAAAATGTGATCTGATGTTATTTAAGTCACAATTCTAGACAACTATAATTAAACTAATACAACATAAACCCCAACCTTACAGCCCACATAAAATTTATCTCAGACCACTCTGATGTTCCACAATGGTTCTGGGAAAACATTCTATGACTAGATGAGACAAAACTGGAGCTTTTTAGCAGAGATGCACAACACTACAGCGCCTAAGCACAGACATCTCATAGAGGAAACCCATTCTTACAATCTATCAGGGCCAGCTTCCTCTAGCAGACTAACACCAAAATAACAGTGGCATCTAAAGGTGGAATTATATAAAGTAATATAAATGCATACAGGTATCCAGGAATCCATAATAGTCGCTCTGTCAATTGGCATAAATAAAAACTCACCTCTCACAGCCTAAAGCAGCCTACAAGACAAATTGGTGAGGCCCGGGAGGCCAACTGGTATCTGAGAATGTGCAAATCAGTTGAACAGCACTGACCTGTGGATCCTGGATCTAGGATTTCCAGAACATACTTCCAACCGCTTGGGGGCCTTATGTCTTGGACACCCCATGTGCCACATTGGAAAAGTACTGCCTTATCTCAGCTATGAATTATGGTGAAGGGAGCATCATGTCCCTATTGAGATATGACCTGAGGATGTCTATGTTATGTAAATATGATTTGCAAATACAGTAAATATTTGGTAAATGTGATTGCTGCTAAAGGGGGATCTATAGGTAATTACATTCAAGAGTTCCCATATATTTTCTTAAAACTGTAAATTAGAAGATGTAGTAAAACTTTTTATCTACTTAGCAATTAGGCTATACATAAAACCAGATTTTTTAGGGTTTAAAGTTACAAAATGGCTAAAGTTTACACTTTTTAGAATGCAATTGAATAGAACCCTTGTCCCTTTTAGGACACACGGGATGTCAGAGAGACAAGTTCCTATTATGAGAAGCTGATTATGCATGATAATGAGCAGGACAGCGCTTGTGGTTGTCCTCTCCATTCACTGAGGAGGGCTTCTGATTATAGCGAAACACATTCACTTGGCTCCCATAGAAGTCAATGGAGAGAAAGGACGCAAGCACCGTGCTTGCTCATTCTCATGCACAGTTGGCTTAGCTAGCTGCAAGCGACCTGTGCAGGGTATTTTATCTCATGGTGAAACCCCTTTAATACTACAGACAAAAATGAAAATTTATCAGCTTCCACTCGTAGGGGAAGTAAAAACATAGGGTAAATGTCCCGATACGCAAGCGCCGTTTTTTTGGTCTATTTTGCGCCAAAAATACTCTTTTGACGCTATATTCTCGATATAAATGAACCGTAATATACCAAAACTAGAAGCATTATACACCAGGCACGAACACATTGTAATGCGCCTAAAATGGCGCCTTAAATATAGTAGCGATGATACGATGTGCGCCTCCATACTGCAATGAGCCTATTTCTGTATTTCTCCATGTTAATAAGTTCCAATGCTTTTAGAACAAACATCCAACATATACAATGCTCACATTTAGTGTTGAGCGATTATATCGACAATGTTGAAATCGGCACAGTTTTTATGTTGATCAAAATTTTTTAGATCATGCGATAATTTTAGTTAAAATCTGTTCATCATCTATTATTATCGCGCGTTTTTCGGCGCTTCCTGTAATTTTGGCGGCCATGAAATCAGCTTACAGATAAGAGCAGGGTGAGATGTGTGTGCGACGTCATGACTGGATGTGTATGGTTGCGATTGGCTGGGAAAAAATCACTTGACCTCGTTTTACATAGAACAGACCCTTCCTGTCATGATCAGTGTCTCTCAGAGTCTCTGAGCAGTAGGACGTGCGGCTCTGGCCTCTGTCCAAACAGTCACGCGAAATTATTCTATTTATTCACAGAGAAAGCTATATGTTAGCTGTGATCCTTACAATTAGTAGATCAGAGATTTGGAAGATTTTTATGTAGTTTAGGTAGAGATTTAATGTAGATTCTTACGCTGTAAAGTCACGGCGGTGCGGGGGGGGGGGGGGGGCACCGCGGCGTCGAACCAGACAGATCTATAAAGAATAATGGATATAGTTCCACCAAGGGACTTAGTGTAGACATTGCAATGGCAATAGCTTTATTATTAACAGGTTTATCTATTGAAATATTTCATGGATATTGGGCAGCCCTGAACTTATATTAGGAAACAACATCTTTTCTAGTAACTGAGGTTCTCTTTGTTAGGTGCTAAACTCCACTTTTATTATTCAGTATACATTTCAGATAGGTGTCTCTTTTCATTTTTGTCCATTAAAGCTTTGTTGATATAGCCACTTGCAGTTAAATTAGATCCAGCAATTTTGTTAGTCGAAGCCACAGGTTGTAGGTGCCAAAAATAACCTTTTTATTTATCCGAATACATTTCCAGATAGGTGTTTTTTCACTTTGGCGCAGTACAGCTTTGTTCATTGAGGCACCTTGACTTAATGTGAATTACAGCAATTTTGTTGTCACTACAGGTGAATTGAAGGTGCCAAAATACCTTTTATATATCCGAATACATTTCAGATACGTGTTTTTTCACTTGCGCAGGGCCAGCTTTGTTGATAGATCTACTTTGCAGTTAATTTGAATTACAGCAATTTTGTAGTCACCTCAGGTGAATTTGATAGGTGGCAAAAAATACATTTTATTATCCGAATACATTACAGTAGTGTTTTTTCACTTTGGCGCACTTACAGCTTTGTTCATTGAGGGGCCACCTTGCACTTAAATGTGAATCAGCAATTTTGTAGTCGCCAACTGGTGAATTGATAGTTGCCAAAAATACACTTTTATTATCCGAATACCATTACAGAAACGTGTTTTTTTTTTTCTTCACTTTGGCGGACTACTGCTTTGTTCATTGAGGCACCTTGCACTTAAATTGAATACAGCAATTTTGTAGTCACATCACAGGTGAATTGAAATGGTGCCAAAAATAACTTTTTATTTTCCGAATACATTTCAAGATACGTGTTTTTTCACTTTGGCGCAGCCAGCTTTGTTGATAGAGCTACTCCCTTTGCAGTTAAATGTGAATACAGCAATTTGTGGTCTCCACATGTGAATTGAAAGGTGCCAAAATACCTTTTATTATCGAATACATTTCAGTACTTGTTTTTACTTTGGCGCACTACAGCTTTGTTCATTGAGGCACTAGCACTTAAACTGTGAATACAGCAATTTTGTAGTCACCACAGGTGAATTGGAAGGTGCCAAAAATCCTTTTATTATCCGAATACATTCAGATACTGTTTTTTTCACTTTGCGCAGGCCCCAACCTTTGTTGATAGATCTACTTTGCAGTTAAATTTGAATACAGAATTTGTAGTCACAAAGAGTGATATTGATAGGGGCCAACAAAATTACCTTTTATTATCCGAATACATTTCAGATTACGTGTTTTTTCTCTTTGGCGCACTCAGCTTGTTCATTGAGGCACATTGCACTTAAATGTGAACAGCAATTTTGTAGTCGCCACAGGTGAATTGTAGTTGCCAAAAAATACCTTTTATTATCCGAATACATTACAGATACGTGTTTTTTCACTTTGGCGCACTATGCTTTGTTCATGAGGCACCTTGCACTTAAATGTGAATACTCAGCTATTTTGTAGGTCACCACAGGAGAATTGAAAGTTGCCAAAATACCTTTTTATTATCCGCAATACATTTCAGATACGTGTGTTTCACATTTGGCGCACTACGCTTTGTTGATAGAGCTAATTTGCAGTTAATGTGAATACAGCAATTTTGTTGTCACCAATGGTGATTTGAAAGGTGCAAAAATTCCTTTTTTATCCGAATACATTTCAGATAGTGTTTTTTCACTTGGCGCAGGCAGCTTTGTTGATAGATTACTTTGCAGTTAAATTTGAATACTGCAATTTTGTAGTCCACCACAGGGAATTGATAGGTGCAAAAAATACCTTTTATTACTCCCGTATACATTTCAGAAAGGTGTTTTTTTCACTTTTGCGTCAGTCTCAAGCTTTTGTTCATAGAGCTACTTTTGCAGTTAAATTTGATACAGCAATTTGTGTCACATCAGGTTGATCTTGGTGCAAAAATTACCTTTTTTTATCCGAATACTATTACAGATACGTCGTTTTTTCACTTGGGCGCAGTCCAGCCTTTGTTGATAAGAGCTACTTGCAGTTAATGTGAATATATGCAATTTGTAGTCAACAACAGGTGAATTGAAAGGTGCCAAAAATACACTTTTAATATCGCGTATACATTCAGACAGGTGTATTTTTCACTTTTGGTCAGTAAGCTTTTTGATAGATTTAAATTTGCAGTTAAATTTGATCCAGCAATTTTGTTTTGATTTGAGGGATTTGAGATAGGCTGTGATTTGCCGTCTTTTAATAAGAGACTTTCCAAAATACTCTTCCATACCTTCTCTAATTTTTATATTTTGAACATGGAGCGAATTTAGTGGTAAGCGAGCAAAAGAGGGGGGGTACGGACATGGAGGTAGAGTTACGGAGAGAAGGTGCTCCTTCCAGTGCTGGCGACAACTCCACATTGCCTGTGGATGTCAGTTGCAGGGTAAGTCAGGCCTGTCACTAGCTGGGTAGGGCACAGAGACACATGTACTCTCAGTAACGAAAAAGCGTCGCAATCTGTCCTTCAGTGGTTATGCCAAGCTGATCCAGAGTCTTACATCCTCGTCCTCCCAGTCACCGGCCACAAATGTCGTCATCAGCATCATCAGCATACGTCCAACCATGAAGCAGCCCAATGTAACTCGTGTACCCACACTGTGGGATAATCCATTTTTGAAGACCTCCTTGATGACAAAATTGCGGTTGGGGTCAGAAGGCTGTAAAAGATCAAGAGGCCAAAGAGATGATTTTTCTGCTCTGACGCCAAGTTACTGATGCCATCAGAGAGGAGAAGGAATAGCCGGTCAATCGCTAAAATCCGGGCGGTCGGCATCGCCTTGCAGTCCTCTTGACTTGTAGCCCGCATGTCTGGATGCAGAAGTCAGGACGACCAGTAACCTGTGTTGAGATGATGATGAAGGACATTTGCGGATCCATCGTGTCTTTTCAGCAGAATTTGCTTGTGAGCGCTTCATCACTGGACGAGAGAAGACGATGGGGTTGTGTCAGTTACGGGTCCGCCTCAAAAAAGGAGAGGGCGGTCGCAGAAGTCCGTGATAGGATTCCGCCAGCCACGGTCAGCGCAAAACCCCGCTCCTCGCTTATCGCCGTCAAAAAAGGTCCAGGAACTCTCAATGCCTCGGGCCATTCTTTGAGCTAGCCTCTGATTCACCAGCGATGTCAGATACCGCCTTTGCCGTAAACGCATAAGTAGGAGGCAAGAACTTAGGTGGTTAACCACCACCAACTTGGTCTAGTCACATGAGGAATGCATGAGTTGAAAGGAGGCAAACACTTGGCAAAAAAAGCCAGACCGACGCGGGCCTCCAACACTGTCACACCCTCTGTCTCCGCATCCTCCTCCTCCGCCACCACCAAGAGTTCCTCAGCTGCCCATGTCTCTCAGAGTCAATGATCAGGGGATCGCCTCCGCTTCAGCTCCACCGTCGGCCCGAGTACCACCAGCACCACCAGAGACCCATCCTACCCTCTCTCCTTCCGCCAGTTTCGACGACCGCTACTCGTACAGGCGGCCTGTATAGCAGCTAGCCTTCTGTCTTCCAGGTTTGGGAGCAGAAGAAAAACACTTTTAACCCCATCCATCCCAAAGCCAAAAGCTGAATGTCGGCGTGCCAGGCTTTTGGCCTTGGAAATGTTGCCTTTTCCGTCTGGTGGACACAGATGGGTTCCGCCCCGTCAGGGCCCTCGCCTGCGCCCAATACCATGATGCCGAGCAGGAATTTCTTTGCCAGGTAAAGACGCCCTTCCATGGCCAGCTACGGTGTCATCTAAAATTTCAAGCCGTTGTCTGATCTGTGGCGGACAATGTCCATCTGACCACCGGACACATGGACTAGTTAGACCGGCCAATGGCCGCTATATCTTCCTGTGAAGCTCACTGGGTGAGCTGGGTGATGTCTATGGGGGTGTCGGTGGCTCTCAGGCTCGGCGGACACGCTCTTCAAAACCGCTCAGGGATGGTGCAGGGTTCTTTCCCCCAAGGTCCTATGGTGGCATCTTGGTTGCCAGTGAAACCAAGGCAGTGTTGTAAATAATCTGTCTTGGTGACCGTCCACACACGGGTCAGGTGGCTGTGGACGGCTTCTCAGCTAAGAGACCCGAAGCGCTGGCTGGGTGCACAAGAGCCTTGTGCCAGCAAGGTGGTGTGCGATAACGGGCGAAATCTGCTGGCCGCCCTTAAGTTCGGTAGGTGGAGCACATCCATTGCCTGGGCCACTGTCATGAACCTTGTCGTCCAGAAATTTCTAAGAAGCTAACCGGGTCTGGACTGCCTGCTGAGGAAGGCTCACGAAGTCTAAGTTCGAACTTCAGCGTTCGCACCTGCTTCGTCCCGCCTGGCTGCGTTGACAGTGTCAGCTTGGCCTCCCCGTCAACCGTCTCATTGTTACGTGGGCAAAATCACACTGGAATTCCACCTCCACTGATCCAGCGATTGTGGCCTGCTGTGAATGCCATTGAGCAGTACGAAGTGACACATGGCCTGACAAGCAGCGGTGCGGACCTCGTGGGGTGTTGAGCCACCGAGAGTGGAGGCAGGTGAAAGAGCTCTGCACATCCTTGCAGTTTTGAGAAGCCATCAAAATGGGTCAGTGCGGCTCGATGCCTTGTCAGCATGGAGCATTTGTGTGATCTTAAGATATTATTTAAAAATTCTGGAAACGATCGTTGGATCACTCTGTAAACAACAGGTCCCGCCAGTGACGGAGGTGGAGTGGACACAGATGCGGACACGAGGGAGGAAGATGTGTAATATCAGTTTGCTAGTGCCCTGTCCTGAGGCTTGGGAATCAAGGCGCCATTTTCTCACATGAGTGCTTGGATGCATCCTCCCCCCCCATTTCCTCCAACATGATCTCGCATTTAAGGCCCATCAAAATGAACAACAGTTACTGGGTGGCCACCCTCATGGATCCCCGGTACAAAACAAAACTCAGCACTTCTTCCACCACCCAATAGGAGAGTAAAATGCAGGAAATGGAGACCTTGCTGATTGATCAAATGGAGACAACTGTTGCAGGTGAGGGGAGGAGGGGTGTCTGCTACACGTTCCAAATGTCACGGTGGAACAACATCGGCGAAGTGACAGCATAGAGTGCCATGTAGCAGTAGCGACAGCAGCAGGCAGCAGGCTTGGGTGGCAGGGAAAGCCTATGGGTGACCTCTGGCAATCTTTATTTACCACTCCCCAATGCATGCAATGCAGGGCACACATCCAACACCACAGAGTCCAGCTTAAGATCATGGTGCACTACTATCTGCGTCTCAACACCGTGTTTTTGCATGTGTTTCGGACCCAATAGACTTTGGGTATCCAAAATGAACGAATGCACCGAACTCGCTCGCAACGCCATAGAGGTGTTGTCCTGCCCAGCAGCCAGCGTCATATCTGAGCTGGACCTTCAGCACAGCTGGAGGAGTTCATACAGCAAAACGCATCCGACTTTCCACAGATAATGTGGAATAGTTTGACTTCATCAAGATAATCAGGCATGGATCTATGTGTTGTTGTGGCCCCAATTGCGAGGTAAACGATTAGTTGCCGGTCTTCTTACATTCATCTTAATAAACAGAAAATGGTTACTCTTGAAAAACTTTTTTTTAAAATTATCATTTCTTACTGCTATTTTTTTTCTCTTTTCCCATCAGTTCATTTTGCTGGTTTTTCTGTGAGGGGACTGAAAAAAACAGCAAGGTTTTTCATGACAACACCGTATTCCATTTTCTCCCCCTTTTACTTAGAAGTTTTTTTTCGCATGTCAAATGGTTTTTGAGGTCTTTTTCTTTAAACAGCTATAATTTGGTCCTTTTTGGAACAGAAAAAGTGGGCTTCTAAGTGGCATTTTCCCCTCACAATTTTTTAATGTGGTGGAAGGTCAATTTATAATTTTTTTTGGGGTCTTTGTGGAGATTTCAGCAATAACAGGTCCTTTGGAACAGAAAATTGGCTTGTAAGGGGCTTTTCCCCTCAAATTTTTAATATGGCTGAGAAGTCAAAAAAAATTTTTTTGGGGTTGTTGTGTGAGTTTCAGCAAAAAAATCAGGGGTTTTTTGGGAAAACAAAAAAGGGGGGCCCCTAAGTGCATTTTCCTCCCCCCAAAATTTTTTTAAACAGCCCCCTGGAAGTCAAAATTTTAAAATTTTTTTTTGGGGGTTCATGCCCCTTTGAAATGAAAGCAATACTACGGGCCCTTTTTTTGGAAAAAAAAATTTGTTTTTTTTCCTAACAGCCCCATTTTTTTTTCCTTCAAAATTTGTCAAGGGGTGGTTTCCAAGGGGGATGGTCCCCTGTCAAAAAAAGGGAAAAGGGTTTAAAAAACACTTTTTTAAGGGAAACCAATTTTGAAAAAAATGAATTTTTTTTTTTTTTTTGTTTCTTTTAACTTGTTTTATAAATCCCTGAAATTAAACCCCCAACCCCCTTTTTAATAAAAAATTTAAAAAAAAGAGAAACAAAAAACAGGGTGGTTTTTTCCCTTTTCCCTTTTTGAAAAAGGGGTTTTTTTTTTTTCTAAAAATTTAAAAATTTACAAAAAAAATTTTGCATGTAAAAAAATAGGGTTTAAAAAAAAATTCCCCCCTAAAATTTGAAAAAAGGGGAAGGTTTAACGGGAAAAACTTGCCCAAAGTTTTTGGGGGTTTTATTCAGAGGACAGGGGAGCTTTGGAAAAGCAGGGGACAGAAAAAACCCCAAAGGAAACAGAGAAAATTTTTTTCCCTCCAGCCCTTTTGAGAAAAAATAAAAGAAAAAAAAAAAATGCAAAAAAAAAAGGGCCCCCTGGGGGAAAACAGGAGTTTTTAAAACCCCCCAGTTTTTTCCAAGTGAACCCAAACCCGGGCCCCCCGCCCTCATAGGGAAAGGGGCAACCCTTTTACCCGGAAAAAAGGGCAAAATTTTTTTTCCCCAGTAAAAACCTTAAAAATGGGGGTTTTTGAAAAAACCCCCCTTTTCCGGCATTTTTTTTAATTTTTGGGGGTCATGCGGGTTTTTTGGGGGCCCTAAAAGGGCTGTGGCCCGGGAAAAGGGTTATTTTCAAGGGTCCTTGAAATAAAAATGGGGGTTTCCAAAAGACCCCCCTTTTTTTCCGGGCCCATTTTTTTTTAAATCGGGGGGCCCCCATGAAAATTTTTTTGGGGCTAAAATGTGGGGTTTTCCCAAGGAAACGGGGATAGCCCCCCCCTTTTGCCCCAAAAAGCTTAAATGGGGGGGTTAAAAAAGCCCCTTCCCCTTTTTTCCGGGCCCTTTTTAATCGGGGGTTCCATGCGGGTTTTTTGGGGGCTCATGCGGGGTGGGCTCGGGGACGGGGAAAAAGCCCCAAATGCCCCCAGGGGAAACTTAAAGGGTTTTTTTAAAAAGGGATTTTCTTTTTCTGGCACTTTTTTAATCTGGGGGCCCCCAATGCGGGTTTTTTTTGGGTTTTCATGATGTGGCCGGGAAAAAAGGTCCCCAAGGGTTCCAGGGGAAACCTTAAAAATGGTGGTTGAAAGACCCCTTTTTTTTTCCGGTTTTTTTTAAATCGGGGGCCCCGGGCGGGTTTTTTGGGCCCTAATGATGGGGGCTCGGGGAACAGGTTAGCCCTATGTCCAGTAAAAATTTAAAAATGGGGGGGTTGAAAAAACTTTTTTTTTTTTCCGGGCCCATTTTTAAAAAATTCGGGGGGCCCCCATGCGGGTTTTTGGGGCCCCATCCCTGAAATTCCCCAGGCGGGATAGCCCAATGTCCAGTTAAGTAAAATGAGGGTTTAAAATTTATACTCCCTTCTGGCACTTTTTAATTTGGGGGTAAAATGCGGGTTTTAAAGGGCCCTTTGCTGTGGTAAAAGGGACGGGGTTTGTGAATGGTCTTGTTTTTTTTTTTTTTTTTGTCTTTTATAACCTAAGTGTGTTGCCTAAGATGTAGCACGTATCCATTTGACTGTTGTGGATTTTAATTCCAGCTTCTCCAGCCCCGTTTGGGTGTAAGAATGAAGGTGTTGTTGCTCCCCCATAGACTTTAATGGTCATCGGCGATCATATATCATCGACCATCGAATATCTTGTCGATGATGGCCGACTATCGACCGATGTCGATAGCCAACGTAATCGCTCAACACTACTCACATTCTGTCCATAGTTACGTTTCAGGATCAAATGGGATCCGAAAAACATAAGCCAGAGGACAGAATGTGAGTATATGTTGGATGTTTGTTCTAAAAGCACTGGAACTTTTTTATCATTCAAAGATTTATTGAAGTAGCATAGGTGATACATCTTTAACGGCAACAATGGTATACACAGCGTTAGCAAGGTTCAAGTACATAAGTAATCATAAGATATACAATCCGCAAGAACACAAATGAGTAAATAACACTCAAATAAGGAGAGAACGTTGAGTAGAGAGAAAGCCAACCGAGGGTCGCTGGAGACCAAGGTATATTGTAAATATACATGCATAGGTAGAAATACCTTAATTTGGGAAGTAAAGAGGAAAAAAAAAAAAAAGAAAAAGGGGAGGGAGTGGGGGGTAACCAGCGATTCAGCATGGGGAAGGCAGGATGGGATCTTTATCACCCAAATTATTGTTACAGATATTTTAGAAAATCCTCGTCAAAGAGGCAACAACAATAAGTAACTATAACTGAAGCGGGGTAAGGGAAGCCAGTATCTCATCCTCAGCTGATGGATGTGTCAAGAAACCCTCAAAACAGTCGCATAAATTCACTATATAAGAGAGGAGTAGTGGTCGGATTTACAGAAAATAAACCAGTCGTTCCAGATCTCAAAGAAACGCTTTGTTTCAGTATGTGAGTCGCAGCGTAATTCCTCCATCCTACAAACCGTGTGTACCTCCTTAAACCAGTCCGTGTGCACCTTCTTAATCCAGTCCGTAAGTGTAGGGGGGATAGTGGAGCGCCACAGCCTGGGTATGACTGCTTTGGCAGCATTTAGTAGAAAGGGGAGTAAGTGGCCCTTCAAGGAGTGAGCTGGGCGCTGTGTTGCGAACAGAAGGAGGAAGGCAGGGTCATTCTGCAGTCCGTCGCCGCTAATCAGACGGATGGTGTCTATTATTTTTAGCCAAAAAGGTTGCAAGGAAGAGCACTCCCACCAGATATGTAACATCGTGCCTTCCTCCCTAAGACAACGCCAGCAAAGATTAGAGACTGAAGGGTAGAGTGTGTGCAGTAGGGACGGCACTCTATACCAACGAGTAATAATTTTATAGTTCATCTCTTGTATCCGCACTGCGACCGAGGTGCTGTGGGCAAGAGTGAATATTTTCCTCCAATCCTCATCTGAAAATGATCTCGAAAGATCCTTTTCCCACGCCTTCTGAAAGGCTAATGTAGAAGTCTCTACAGAAGACACCAGCAGCTCTTGAGAGTAAATGAGTACTGTGAGTCCTCTGCAGACACCAGGATTCAAAGATAGTAGGGGCTCTACATAAGGTTAGCGAGACCCGAAAGGCAGAGAAAACACTACGTAATTGATAGTAGTGAAGTCTAGAGAGGTTCATATTTCCTGTGTTTGCAGCAAGATCAGAGTACGATATGAGAGCATTGTCAATAAGAATGTCTCTCATAATTCCAAAACCCCTCCCTCCACCCAGACCGAGCGCCCCACCTCTCAGTGTCTCAGGGAGTCCCGGGTTACCAGTAATAGGAGTAAGCGGACCTTCCGTATTCAAAATATGCATCGAGGCGGGATACGACCTATGAGTCCGTATCACAGTCTGCGTAATTAGAGGAAGTAGATTAAGAGATTTTTTGGGTAGCCACTCTAGGGGTAACCAGGGTATGGGAGCGGTTGGATATTTGTACATTGCGGATTCCAATTGAACCCAGAGCTTAGATTGTGTATGATGAATGTGTCCAGTATCCTCACTGCTGTGGCGGCCAGATAATAGGTTTGGAAGTTCGGAAGAGACAGTCCCCCATCAGGTTTTGGTCTGGTTAATGTATTTTTGGCAATTCTGGGGCGTTTCCCAGCCCAGATAAATTGCGTAATTGATTTATGCAGGGTTTGAAAGAAGGATTTGGGAATGAGAACTGGAATGGCTTGGAATAGATACAGGAGACGGGGTAAAATGTTCATTTTTAGAACATTGATGCGACCTAGCCAGGAAAAGTCCCTTTTATCCCATTTAGAAAGATCTCCCTGTATGCGCTGTAGCAAGGGGGAGAAATTGAGGTTAAATGTGTTAGTGAGATTCGAGGGCAAGTGAACACCAAGGTATTTTACAGAGGTGGTGGCCCAAGAGAAAGAATACTGTCGTCCAAGTTGGGCAACCATCTCGGCCTTCAAGGAGATATTCAAGGCTATACTTTTGGACATGTTCACTTTGTGGTTGCTGAAAGACCCAAAGTCACGTAATACTTTTAGTGTGGAGGGTAGAGAGATGAGGGGGTCAGTGACGTATAAAAGTAAGTCATCCGCGAATGCAGAGCACTTCACATGGTGATTACCACATTGAATGCCACGGATGGAAGTCTCAGATCGAATAGCCTGCAACAGATGTTCCATTACCAAAGCATACAAGAGCGGGGAAAGAGGACATCCCTGCCTGGTACCATTGCTAATGACAAAAGGTGTAGACAAGGACCCGTTGACCCGGACCTGAGCCTGTGGGGCATGATATAGTGCAAATATTTTGGCGAGAAGGATCGGACCTATGCCAAGGGAAGAGAGTACACCCGAGAGAAAGGCCCAATCAACTCGATCAAAGGCTTTCTCTGCGTCTAGCGAAAGCAGCATACAGGGAATTCCATTGCATTTGGCGTAGTTGATCAATGTGAATGTTTTCAGGGTGTTATCCCTAGCCTCTCTGGAGGGGATAAAGCCCCCAACAAGGGGGTCAATCTTAAAGCAATTATCTTAGCAAACAATTTTGCGTCGGTGTTGATGAGCGATATAGGTCGGTAGCTCTGGCAAAGGGTCGGGTCTTTACCGTCCTTGGGAATCACCGTGATGTGAGCTTTAAGAAAGGCCTGGTCAAATGGGGAGCAGTTGGAGACAGAGTTAAAGACTTGTAGAAGTGGAGCGGAGAGATCTTCCTTCAAGGTCTTATAGAATTTGGCTGTATAGCCATCTGGTCCGGGACTTTTACCTGTCTGAAGGGAGGCTATGGCAGAGTCAAGTTCTGCTGGAGAAAAGGGCTCCTCTAAAGAGTCCAATACCTCTGAGGGCAGAGTGGGGAGTGACGTGTTCTGGAGGTAGTCCTTTAAAGACGCCTGGTAGTGTATGGGAAGGTCTCGCGAAGTCGGGGCTGGGAAGTTGTGTAGATTGGAGTAATATTCCCAGAAGGCCCCTAGTATATCTTCAGTGAGATACACAACTTCCCGTCTGCTTTCTTAATTTGTGGGACAAACTGGGAGGATCTCTGATCTCTCAGAGCCCTGGCTAAGTACCGTCCTGGCTTATTACTCCAAACGTACGACCGCGTGGCGAACATCTGGCGATATCTATTATGTTTGCGGCACTGGAACTTTTTAATATGGAGAAATAAAGAAGACTATGTGCGACACGTATGAACGGGGCTGCACCAGAATTCTGGCCTCAAAAAGCTGTAGTACACCAGTTCTATAGATATATGAACAGGTGCACTCCAAACTTTGGTGAGAAAGTGCTTTGGTACTGAGCCAAAGACACTTTTAGCGCACCAAAGTTTTGGGGCGTTCTGGGGACGTGTCACACCACATTAGTAGAAGTAGACCTTTTTATTCTTTTATGCCAAATTAGGGACAGAACAGTTAGAAACGCCAACCAGGGTAAAGGGGGTCTGCCTGACATGAGTGTTGTTTGGCACTAGACTGCGCTTATGTATGACCCGCAGAAGAGAGGTTTATCATTCTGTCGCAGTCTATACTACCTTAAGCGATTGGTCTATCAGCGCCAGAATTCATACATGTCGCCCTATGTTGTTACTTTCCCTGCGAGTGGAAGCTGGTATATTTTCTCTTTGTGCCTGTTGAAAATGGAGTTATAGTTTCTACACCATGCTTTCTCGGGAGTAACTCATATGGAATCAGGGGGAACGATCATTTTTTAAATTTCATTGCTCCTTTATACTATATTTCCATGAAAGGGTTTTTTTTTTTAAAAAAAAATTTTTCCAGTGATCATCAGGTTTGGGATTACAGAAGGCACTGAGTAGGCAAGGCTGGTATCAGAAAAAAAAGGAAATGTGCCGTCACACAGTCTTGTATCTTGTCCAAGGATCTCAAAGGGTGGTCATTATTTGGATGCGAGCTCATTTTTATTGGGGTGCTGATGTTCATAGGGAACAATAAAACAATCTTTTTATGGAAGGTTCGATTTAAAACTAGGTTGTGATGAAAACAAAGAAAGGTTTTTACAAAAAAACCCCACCGGCCCCCCAATTTTTTTTATTTTTTTTTTTTTTTTTTTTTTTTTTGGTTTTTCTGTTTTTTTTAAAACCCTGCCCAAAAATGCTCTTTAAACACTTAATTTCTAATCACCCCAATCAAGGGGTGGCAACCCCAGTCCCTTTAGGCATGTAGACATGGTCAAGACAATCTCCTGTAGTTAAAAACCGAGCATCAGTATGGGGAAAAAAGGGTGTTTTGGGTCCCTTTAAAAGGGTGGCTTGGTTGTTGGTGCCGGGAAGGGTGGTCTGAGTTTTCAAAAAAACTGTTTGACCCCTTCCTGGGATTTTCACCCCCAACCCAAACCTGGGGTTTACAGGAATGGCCCCAAAAAAAGAAAAAAACACCCAGTGAGAGGCAGTCCTGGGGCGGAAATGCCTTGTTGATGCCAGAGGTCAAAGGAGAATGGGCAGACGGGTTTCCCGAGCTGATAGAAAGGAAACAGTGCCCAAAATAGCCACCCTTAAAAACCAAGGTAGGCAGAAGAGCATCTCAAACGCACAGTACGGCGAACTTTGAGGCAGAGGGGCTAAAAGCACAAAGACCACACCGGGTGCCATCCTTTCAGCTAAAAACGGGAAATGAGGCCCCAAATTTCCCCAAGCTCATCGAAATTGGACAGTAGAAGTTTGGGAAAAAAACTTTCCCTTGGTCTGATAAAGTCTCCGATTTCTGCTGCGACATTTGGAAAAGGTTAGGGTCAGAAATTTTGGGGGTCAAAAACATGAAACAGGATCCAAACCTGCCCTTTTATACGGTTTTAAAGGGTGGTGGGTGGTGGGGGGTCATGGGGTGGGGGAAAATTTTCGGGCACTCTTTGGGGCCCCTTTGGGACACCAAATTTAGCATCGTTGCAACGCCACACCTACCGATTTTTGTTGCTGACCAAAGGCCACCCTTTTTTGACCCCAAAAGTACCCAACACCCTTTGGGTACTTTTAGCAGGATAATGGCCCCTGTCAAAAGGCTGGAAATTTATCTCAGATGGGGTTTTTTGAAAATTGGGGGAATGCTTCCACACCTTGTTGAATCATGCCCGAAAAAATTGGGGGCAGTTCTGAAGGCAAAAAAGGGGGGCCCCAAACCCCTTTTCTTGCCCTGGTGTTAACCTTTAAAAAAAGTTGGGCCGGTGGTGTACATTTTTTCACATAAGGGTGTAAGGAGATCAAGATTGGGAAAGGTTTTATGGGATTAAATTTACTGCTGAAAAACACAAAGAAATCAAAAAGGGACGACACCGCAAACAATAAAAGCCATCTAATGAGGGAAAATTTAAAAAGTTTTTTCCCCCTGCTGTGGGAAGTTTTTTGCATAGAAATTGACCACAGTGTGATTTTTTTAAAAAAAGCAAAATATCAATTTCTGGGAAAGGGTGTTCACTAAAAAGGGTTTTTTCCCTTCTGTGCCCTATAACCTTGGAAATCTATGTAAGGGGGGTTTTTTGTAAAATAAAAAAGTGATTTAAAAGAAAAATAAAATACAAAGCAATCACACAAAATGTGAGGTTGGAAATGGCGGAAAAAAAGGGGCAATTTTTTTTTTTAGATTATGCAGGAGGTTGTCACAGAAGAACACACTACTTAAAAGGGTTGTCCTGTTAGGTTGCCCTTAAGACCAAATTTAAAATTTAAAATTTTTCCCATGGGAAAAATTGGCTCGAACCCTTTTGGGGGGAAAATCAAAGTACCTCCCACTTTTTTATTATTAATAAAATTTGGGGAAGAGCTAAAAACCCGAAAACCCTTTTGTACAGCTTGCACGAAAACTGGCATCAAACACTGGTAAATACCCCTATAATCTTTTCAGCAGATTAATGTACAAATGAATGGTAATACCACAGAAGTGGAACAAAAACCAGCATAATCTACAAAGCAGTTTAGCATGTTATTAGATGAATAGGGGAAACGGAGCCATGAACCAGTCTATATACATGTGTACAAAACTGTTGGGACCCTTGCATCAAAGAAAGAAAAGCCAACTATGATCACTAAAATAATTTGAAACTAACAAAGATAAGGGTCAGTGCAAACGGGTAGGTTTTTGGATGGATTTTCAGACGGTTTTCAGATTTGAAAACTGAAAACCAACCAGCAACCATCCCTATAGACTTTAATAGAAAATCCACACTGAACGGATTTTCTGCAGGATGGTTTATTACTCAGCCGCCGTTCCGAAAAACTTCTAACATGCACAATCTTCCAACCAGTTTTTGGGCAAAAGATGCGCAGTTCAGTGGTTATGGGGGACGGGTGAATCCACAAACCACGGACAGAACCGTCCACCAATACCGTCCAATTGACTGCAAAATACTGTCTGGATTCTAAACAGAATCCAACTAATATTTCGTATATGCCGTTTGGACGTACCCTAATAATACATTTAAATTTACTGAACATCATCTAATTAACCCCTTCCCGACAAAGTATGTACCCATACGCCCTAGTGGGAAGTGCGTTCCCGCAAATGGATGTACAGGTATGTCCTGGTGATCGTGCGGGCTTACAAGTGAACCCCGTACGATCGCAACATGGGACCAGCAGTATATTACCACTGGCCTCCTGCCACATCACCCACAGCCAGAGGAGCTCCGGTCGTCGGTGATTAACCCTTCATTATTGCGACCTATCATGGTCGCAATAACGAAGTTGCAGGCAGAAGGAGTGAGCTCCACCTGCCTGCAATCAGCACAGTAACTGGCGCTCCGCGCCACTCACTGGTTTCCTACCTGACAGCCCGGAAGCTTTACTAAAGCATCCGGGCGGTCTGGTGACAACACCAGGCCCACACTGCATAGAGGGCATGCTGATTGACAGTAACCATGGAGACCCGTATAGAGCAGCTTTGCTGTCCACTGGTCACCTTTGTAACAGTGATCGAACGAGCGCTGCTACAAATCCCCTATGGGGAACAGTGAAAAAAAATTGAAAAAGTTAAAAAAGTAAAGCACAAACACGAAAAATAAAATAAAAAACACATACACCGCCCTTTCACCCTTTACAAATGCCAATCGGCCCAAAAAATATAAAAAATAAAGTACCCATATTTGGTATCACCGCGTGCGTAACGACTCACATTAAGTTTTAGCCCCTTAGGGTGTCCGCAAACCTGATATGGCACCTAAATAAAGTCGTAATGAAAATGAGACCTCAGAGTCCGGTAGGTGCTCTCCCTACTCTGAGGCTTGTGGTTGAGCCACATAGGGCACTACGGCCACAAATAAGATATCTGTAAAAATGGCAGAATCTGGAGAATCAATATTAAATTGCATTTCCTTGGTCTCATCTACCGTGTTCTTTTGAATAATGGATAAAAATTGAAGATCTGCAAAAAAAGTGAAATTTTGAAATTTCACCTCCACTTTGCTTCAATTCCTGTGAAACACCAAAAGGGTTATCAAACTTCCTAAATGCCGTTTTGAATACTTTAAGGGGTGTAGTGTCTTAGATGGAGTCATTTATGGTGGTATCTAACATACAGGCCAATCAAGGTCACGTCAGAACTGGACTGGTCTCTAAAAAAAATGTACATTGCAAATTTTCTTGAAAATGTGAAAATTACTACTAAATTTCTAAGCCCCCAATGTCGTAAAAAAGACATTTAAAAAATGATGCCAACCTGCAGTAGACATATGGCAGATGCTAGTTATAAACTATTTTGAGTGGAATAACTATGTGTTACACGCAGACATTTTTTAAGTTTGAAAATGGTAAATTTGACAAATTTTTTACGACACTTTGATATTTTTCACAAATAAACAAGGACTTTTTTGGACCAAAATTTCTTACTAACTTAGAGCACAATGTGTCACGAGAAAACAATCTCTGAATCACATGGATAGGCTAAAGTGTCAAAAATATATTCTCACATAAAGTTACACATGTCAGATTTCAAAAATTGGGCTCTGTCATAGAGGAGTTAAAGGGGTTTTGCCATGAAGGCATTTCATTCCTGATTTGTCTTGGTTCAGCTCTCAGTGTGCTCAAACAGGGGCGTGTATGGTTTGTTTGAACGGCATATGTGACCCAGCGGGCTAGACATCACCATGCCGTTCACCATTTTTTTTTGTCTGAATGCACATACCTGATTGAGGTTTATTTTTACTTTTTATTTATTTGTACTGTTTGACTAATTACTAAAGAGTACAGAGGGGAGGAGTAGAATGACAGCACCTGAGGTTGAACACTTGCTCTGGATTGATGGAATTCTTGACAGAAATATAAGGGAATACCGTTGGACTTATGTTGCAGATTTTTAACTTGTTGCAGAGGATTTCACTGCATGGGCTAATCTATATCAGGAGCTAATTCACACCTGTAGTCTAAAAGAGAAATTGCTGGGGCAGGGAGCTGATGGCTCGATTGAACTTTTTGTCTTTGTAGATTTTATTTCTGGTTTTGACTTCCAAATACTTATGCAAAATACACATGAAAAAACCCACATATGAACCTAGTCCTAGATTCAAACAATTGTATCAAAAACCGTGAGAAATTTACCTGGATTAAATACTGAGAACAAAGGTTCAGGAGCTCAAGTAACTGTAAGTGGCTGCCAGCTGCCAAAACATCTTGAATCGCCCCTGGCTCCAAAAGTATCTATGAAAAACAAAAGGAAACATTTAACAATCAGAATTTTACCAATAAACAGACTATTCTAAAAAAAAATACTACTCCATTAACCAAAGAAGAAGTTCAAACAAAATCAGACTTTAGATAGTAAGCATTAGACATACCTATGAAATGTTTCATTTTTCTCAAAATATATCACAAATTCTATTTTGGTAGTGAAAGTAGATGGGGATGTCAGCATATCACATCACTTTTTTACCAGTTACTTGGGTGAAGCCAAGGAAGTTCTGCCCTTTTTTAGGACAATGACAATTTTGCCATTCCATAGTTTGTGGGACCACATTTGCAGCGTACCAAAATGCCTTAGGTTGCTTTCACACAGTGCCGTTTTGGTGCAGTTTTAACTGTGCTCCAATTAAACTGCCTTTATTAGCAGCAAGCTTCTTTCAGTTATCTAAATTGTTCAAAAAGGTGTTTCAAGTAAGTAATCAATTACTATGTTTGAAGTCTTGTGGATTACAAGCACACTAATTGATTACTCACTTTACAAACATTTTAGATAAGTGCAAGAAGCTTGTGGTAATAAAGGCAGCTTACCGGAGCACAGTTAAAACTGCATCAAAACTGCACTGTGTGAAAGCAGCCTTAGGTCTCTTTCATGCATATTAATTGTGACCTTTTGACCCTAAAAAGGTTTCTACAATGCATGTTTATTTAAAAAAGTTAAAAGATTTGTATTGGAATTTTTAAAAAACAAGCTTTGATGCTTTTGTTTTTGGCTGCTCTTTTGTAGCATTTTTACCATTAAAACATCATGTGATTCACGGATCATTTAATTCAATGATTCATCTTTAAAATACCTGATTTGTAATGCAAAACAAAGCACAAAAGACAACACACATTAACCCCTTCCCAACATTTTTACATAATTTCAGGCCATGGTTGGGAACGGGTTCCCACAAAATGGGGTATAACTATGGCATAAAGATCATGGAGGCTCAGAAGCAGAACCCTCCTGATTTTGGAAGTGAACTGGCTGTATATTACAGCCGAGGACCTGATCTCAGCCATTTAACTCATTAGATGCCACAGTCAAAAGGGTACATTAAAGCAGGTATCCTTAAACTGCAGGCCCTCCAGCTGTTGGGAAACTACAACTCCCATTATGTCCACTGTTATAGATTATATAATTGCCTGATGGGAGTTGTAGTTTCCCAACAGCTGGAGGGCTGCAGTTTGAGGATGCCTGATCTAAAGGGTTTGATAGAGTGAGGGAGCTCCCTCTTTCTGCTTTGGCAGCCATGGTTGCCATGATAACCTGGAAACCTGAGGAAAGCTTCCGGGCCCAGAGGCAAGGAATAGCATGGTGATCAAAAACAATACATTGCAGTACAGTCATTTACTGCAATGTATTGTACCAGTGATCAAGCAACTGAGTCTAGTCCCCTATGGCAACCAGTTAAAAAATAAACTAAAAAAAAAAAGTAAAACATGCACACCAACCTTTTTCCATTAAAAATGCCAATCACAACCCCAAAAAAAATTAGATAAATAAAAACAAAGTACAAATATTTTTTATAGCCAAGTGCTTAACAACCTGGGCTACAAAACTTTTGTGTTACTTAACCCGCAAGATGAATTGCGTAGATAAAAAAAATGTAAAAGAAAAATTGCATTTTTTACGCATACTTCTATACACAAAATGGAATAAAGCAATCAAAATGTCATACCATATAACCCCCAAAGTGGTACCAATACAAAACATTCCTTTATCCTACAAAAAAAGCCCTTACACAGCTATATCAACAGAAAAATAAAAACTAACATCTTTAGTACTGCACAGTGTGCACTGTAAAAAAATAAAAAAAATACAATTGCTGCATTTTGTTCATCCAGCCTTTCATAAAATGGATTAAACTGCAACCAGAAAGTCATGTGCCCTCAACACTGTTATCAATGAAAACGTCATCTCACCCTGCAAAAAATCAAGTTCTTAGGCAGCTGTACCATCGTCGGGGTTCTGACTCTCATAACATGGCGATACAAAAACATGAAAAATGTTTTCCTTTTTATTTAAAAAAAAAAAGAAAAAAAAAAGAGTTTTCTTTATGTCCATCTCAGCAGCACAATGATGGGAAATTCTAAGCCCTTCAGACTGATAGGACATATGGAATTTTTATAGACCGTAACACTCTATAAAACATCACCACCCAAAAATCCACCACTTATGTTATATCTGTCCTACAGGACGTATAATAGGTGGACCAGACTGTCTTATGTCTTAAGATATGTATTTGTTTACCTTCTTGCTTCTCCTACATTCTGACCTGCTCTCTTTAGTCCGTGGTTTGAAATTCAAAGAAAGCGATTCCTTTTCTTTTTTTATCACTACTCTCATGACTGGCAACATCCCTAGCATTCTACTGCATAGCCGTCACCGATTCACACAGGCACGAGTCGGGTCGCTGCTGCCTCAGCAGTCATCTTTGTTTGTGCATTTAAAATTAAAAGTGTTTTTCTATGTTGGGGAAATTTAGATAACCTGGGCTTTGCCTTCCATTTTACACCTACAGGCAGCCTTTTCCCTGAGGGTGGTTTTTGCCTCTGTCCCTGCCCTCAAACCCTGCTCCTGACTTCCTCTAAATCTGGCTTACTCAGAGGATCTCCCACTTCTGGGTCAGTCATAGCACTGTGTATGCTGCGTATGGCTACCTTTTGCCTACAGACTGATATTCCTCTATCTTGAGGCCACCAAGCGTTAATTTTATGAGTGCTGCTATTGGTGTTTATCCATACTACATGAGTTCTATATATTTAATGTTTCAGATGTCGTATTCGGACTCCAGACACGCCAAGTTCTCCTCTAAGAGAGACCATTTTTTGTACCAGAAATGTGACATCCCATTACCTGATGGTTACAAAAGTTCTGTCTGCAGGTATTGTGCCCCTTGTCTTTCCTTTGCTTCCCTAAGGACTCCCATCAGAAGTCATAGTACCAGGTCCCCTAGGAGTGTTATATCGAGTTCAGACCTGAGGGTTTTGGGTGAGGTTGATGCCTCTTCCTCGAACAAACATAAGAGTGGCAAAACTATGCTCTTTTCCATTGACAAGAAGCCTAAGTTCTTTCAGGCATTCTGGTCAGAGGACCAGGAAACCATCCAAGGGGAAAGATCCATTTCCACCTTTAGGGTGCCCTGTGCCTTCAAAGTGGCTCATTAGTACTCCGATGCTTCCAGAGTCTTCGACCAACACCTTTATTAGACACCACAAGATCTTTAAAAGATCTGCAAACAATGCCTCCTTTTGGAGATCAATCTTAAGATAACTGTAGGAGGTCCCTCTCTAGGGGATCTTCTTGCTACATTCCCATCAATATACTGAAGACATGAACGTAAGGGAAGTTAATGATTTAGAATGTAAATCTGTTTTCCCTTAGACCTGTCAGCAACACAGGGCTCCCTACTTATCTAGACACTCTGTAGTAAGAAACAACACAAGGGACTGGATTTTGGGGTGTTGTTTTATAAAGTGTTAAGTTAATTAAAAATTTCATCCGTCCTATCACTCCACAGGGTGGAGAATTCTCCATCTTTGTGCTTCTGTCAGGACTAATGAAAATCAATTTTTATTGTGTTAAAGTAGTAAAACATAAAAAAATAAATACATTTGGTATCACTGTAATTGCATAGTTAACAAGTAATTTATACTGCATGGTGAGTGCTGTAAAAAAACAAAAAACAAAAAAAACCACTGTCCAGATTGCTGTATTTTGTGTTTAGCTTCTACCAAACTTTGTAGTAATAAGCAATCAAAGAGTCATATGGACCCCAAAATGGTACCAATGAAATGTATATAGAAAAATAAAAAAGTTATGGTTCTGAGAATATGGTGACATAAAAACACAATCTTACAAACGCATATCTGCTGTGCAGAAGTAGAAAAACATAAAAACTTTTGTATCGTTGTAACTGTACCGACCCACGTAGTAAACACAACATGTCATTTACACTGCACGGGAAACAAGATAAATATGAAACCCAAAAATATCAGAGGCAGAATTATTTTATTTTTTTTATTTTCACGACCCACTGCTAAAAAAAAACTGTAAAACACCAGTTGGCCCAAAATGGACAGTATAACCCTAGAAAAGTTCTCTGAGGGGTGTTTCTAGAATGGAGTGACTTCTGGAAGGTTTCACTGATACGTTGGGACCCACTTAAAACTGTGTTGCAAAAGCCAAATACAGGTGGTCCCCGGGTTACAAACGGGATAGGGATTGTAGGTTTGTTTTTAAGTTGAATTTGTATGTAAGTCGGAAAAGGTATATTTATTAAATGTAATTCCAGCAAAAAAATTTTTTGGATAGTACAGGGAACAGTTTTTACATTTGTTTTGCTGTCTGTGACCTTTTTTTAGAATATTTCACCTAATGTTCTGTATCTCATGTGCAGCTGTGGCATGCTGGCACTTGGTTAACATGGCCATGACTCAGTGTTGAATGTCAGCCACGCCCCATAAGTCTCCGTTTGTAACTAGGGGACGTATGTAAGTCAGAACGATGTAAGTAGGGGACTGCCTGCAGTGGTCTTTCCCTTGTACGCCCTGCCATGCGCCCAAACAGAGGTTTATACCCACATATATGGTATTGGCATTTTAGAAGGCATTGTGTAACAAATTTTCGGATGATTTTTCTCCAGCATCCCTTGTAAAAATAATGTGATTTGTTTATTTTCATGACCCAATGCTAAAAAAAAAAATCAAAAAATTTGTGAAACACCTGTGGGTTCAATATACTTATTACAACATTGGATATGTTCCTTAAGGGTATGTTCACACGGTGTAATTATGACGCGCATTTTGCCGCGTATTTGTGCTTTAATATGGCTGAAATGCGTGCTGCAATTACGGTAATTCATAGCTCTCATAGAGAACTATGAATTACGTCTCCTCTCCTCCGACATACAATACGATCGTATTGTATACCAGGGGAGAGGAGTGACATGTCACTTCTTCGCGGCGCTTACGCGCTGCTGATAGTGAAAGTGAACAGCGCATGCTTCTAAAACACCCGGCGTATTGTACGCGCCCCATTGTGACGTGTGAAAATACCCTAAGGGGTATAGTTTGCAGAGTTATGTCTCTTAAGCAGTGTTTATTAAGTTTTAGCTCCTTAACCTGTCTGCAAACCTGAAATGGTGCCTTAAAAAATTATTTTTCAATTCTGACACCTATGGTTAAGTAATGTACAAGAGTCACATTTGGGATGTTTCTAAAAAGACAGAATCAGAAAATTCAATATTAAAATTAAATTTAAAAATTTCAACTTCACTTTGCTTTCATTTCTGTGAACCACCTAAAGAGTTAACAAATGTTCTAAATGTTTTTTGATTACTTTGAATGTTGTAGTTTTTTTAAATGTAGTGATTAAGGGGGTGTCTAATAAACAGACACGTCAAAGGCAAGTCAGAACTGGACTGGATCCAAACAAAAATCTGTGTTGGAACTTTGTCTCTGAAAATGTGAAATATCACTATTCCTTTTATAAGCCCCCTAATGTCTTAAAAAAATAAAAAGACATTTAAAAAATAATACCAACATAAAGAATAGACGTGAATGCTAGTTGTAAACTAGTTTTGTGGTATAGTCATCTGTCCTACACGCAGACATTTTTACATTTTGAAAATGGCACTTTTTTTTTTCAATTTTCATACTATTTTGCTATTATTCTCAAATGAGCAAGGACTGTATCAAATAACATGTATTACTAAATTAAAGCACAATGTGTTATAAGAAAAACTCAAATTCAAACGGATAGGTAAAAGCAATAAAAAGATATTCTCCGGTAACGTGACATATGTCAGATTTAAAAAATGGGGCTTTGTCATAAAGGGCAAAAGTGTAAATAGTTAATGTCAAAAAAGCAATGCTTGTAGTACATTTTATATTTCCCTATTGACTTCCAGCTAATATTGAGCCACAATCACAATTTTTTTTCCACTGATAAACACTCCCCACAATGCTTATATTGGTAAGATTGGTCTTGGTATAGTGGAATTTGTTTGGTAGCAGTATGATGGTGATATGCATGGTGAAGTATTTGCTCCTTGTATTATCTAGTAACTGCATGACTATTATTAAGAGGTCAGGTAAAAGTTCATGGTCGGTTGAAATCCAAATGAAAAATAAGTTGTTTATCTTGCACTGGTAGTACATGCAAGATCATTTTTAATGTAAATAGACAAGAAAGTTTATTTCTATTAACTTTGCCAAGTATGGACAATACTAAAAAAATTATTTGACCTCAGTTATCCTTTAAAGGGAATGATCAGCTCATTCATGCTGCCTGAACAGATGGCATCCTGAAAAAGCTTTCCTTCTCTTGGAATCATGTTGTTTACCCTGAAACATTATAGGAGACATGTATGAAAACTGCTTAAAAGGGTTGTCTTGCTACAAAGAATAGCTTTCAAAATGTAGGGAACACTAAATGAAGACATTTTCCAAATACATTGCTTTGTTCATCTTTCTTTGTTAAGGAGCTACAAATGATTTTATCACCATCCTGGCTCCATTTGGTTCCCCAAGTGACTGACCTGTTTACTCCTTTTCCCCTGCAGTTTTCTCTATGTGATAGCAGGGAGTGACTTCATCACACAGGGCGCAGCAGCCAGAGTGAGAGCCTGTGTGTTATCTGAACTTTCAGACAAAAGCTAATAATTACTGCTGTTTACTTTAGATAAATCTCCTGCTAGGAGTTTCAGAGAAGCTTCTAAGCTGATCTAAACTAATTAGCAGACTGAAAACACGGATTTGAATATATGGAGTGAATGCAGGGAGCTCGTATGCTAATTACAGACAGTCTGACCAGGAAGTGACAGGATGCATCTATGAAACTCTGATGGGAGACAACCCCTTTAAGTGAAACCTTTCAATTTGTGGATAAGTGCACAAACAGTGGTTAGACAATGCACTAGCAGAGTGGCCTGAAGCTGGAATGTATGTTTCTGAGTGAATGTGTGTGTGCTTGTGGTCCTTTTTCCGGGTGTTTGGGAGTTGGGAGGTACACAGTGTCCATATCTCTGCATTTATATGAATCCTGCAAACCTCACAAGAGAAGATTTATGTCTCATGTATCTGATCTACTAGTTGGACTTTCGGCTGAGTGGCACAACCTGGATGGATTGAAATCCTTTAATGTGTTGTGGGTTTACCGCAAAGCTTTAATATTACTCCTATATTTACCTTGCTGATGTGGGGATGGTACTGTGTCCTTCTGTATTTGGGGTTCTGTTTTTGTTTGTATGCCTTTATTAATCGAAAAGAACCAAAAATAATAACTGTTAAAAAAAACTGCTTAAGTCTGTCTTTCCTTGCTGCCCACAGCAACCAATCAGAGCTCCCCTTTAAATTTTTCAGAGCACTATGTGAAATAAAAGGAAAGCTTTGATTGTTTGTTATAGGCAACAAAGAAAGTCTCACACCTAGACAGTTTTCATATATGAGACCATATAGTGTTTTAGAGAAGCGTTGTAGTCTAAGGGCTCGTTCACACGGCTTATTCTGGGACTGATTTCAGCCGTATTGCGCGCCGTATTTGCGCTCCAATACGGCTGAAATCAGTCCCAGGCATTACGGTAATCCACAGTTCTCACAGAGAACTATGGATGCCGTCTCCTCTCCCCGCTCAGCGAATACGCCGATCGGGGAGAAAGTGACATGTCTATTATTTACGGCATGTACGCGCCGTGAATAATGAATGTCTATGGGGCCGGCGAGTAGCCGGACCCCCGCCCCGCCCCCGCTGCACGGCAGCTGGCGTAATTGCAGGGCGAAATCCGTCCCCGAATTATGTCGGCAATAAGCCGTGTGAACTAGCCCAAAGGGGTCCAATGTTCGGCTTTTCCGCGTCTGTTCCTAAACACAATCAGGGAGAGACTTCTTATTTAAAGGGGTTGTCTCACTACATTGATTCATTTCACCTCAGTCCTGTTTTTTGGTTTCATTTTGAATTCAGGGGTGTGTTTACTGGCTTCTACTAGGCTGCAGTAGAAGCCAGGTCTATAGCTATAGCAACCAGTGCTGACAGCCTATCAGGTCTGTAGCTGTAGCGGCCTAAGGAGCTGATGCAAACCATACAAGAGGGAATATCTAGGAATAGGTAGGACACTGTTAATGGACACATATTGCAAAGTGACTTGTTTTTGCAAGCAAGATCTTTAACCTAAACAGCAATCCTTGTAGTGAGACAACCCCTATAAAGAGATTGTCCAATCTTGTATAATCCTCTCTTAAGCAGTGCTGTAAGATGGTCTCAGAGAAGGGGAAGATGGCTGGGCTTGAGCAGCTCAAACCATTATTTTTTATGGGAGTTTAGAATACAACTGGCACATATGCTTTGCACCACTTTTATTAAGTGTTATAGGCACTTTTGTGTCCTGTTTGACAAATGGGAGTGGCTATTTAGAAAAGGGGTGTCATTCGTGATGCAACTATTATGCGACTAAGAATGTGCCACAATTTTTGGCTTAATTATTGGTGTATACTAAGCTGGTTAATTGATGGTGTAAAGTCAGCATCTAATAATGAACCACATTTAGCATAGAGTATGTACCACTGTGATAAGTTTGGTAGATGCTCTCTTGTCTTAGGGCCTCATTTATCAAAATTGTCTTATACTAAGACTTTGCTAACTATAGTAATCTATCAAAGCTCAGTGTACATTTCTTACTGCCCCAGATAAATGAAACCTGGCCTGGTATGGGCAACAACACCAGAAAGCCAAATACTAAAAACGTTCATAAAACTGAGTTTTTTTGTCCACTGCCTGTCAAAAGCAGCTGAAAAAAGTCCGCTTTAAGGCGCATTTTGCAGTTTTTTTGCGCACTTTTTGGAGCGTTTTTTTGAAGACATGCACAGCATTGTAAATAAAAACACTGAAAAAACTGACGTTTATCTGTTCAGTGGAGACACAGCCAGAGACTCCAATAGTTCATTTTCTACTCTGTTTCAAAAAACGACCAGTAGCAAAAACAAGCAGATAAAAGACGCTCTGTGGAGATAGCAGGACGTTTATACTATAGAAGCCTATGGGAGATGTTTTCAGTGGGTTTCTTTCAGCGTTTTTAGAAAAATCGTTGAAAATTCAGCGGGGAAACCCCCCCTGACTGCCTAAAGCGGATTTCTGCCTCAGGCACTTTATTATTATCGGGAAGTGACACGCGTCAAAAAATCAACATGTCAATTCTTTGACGCCATGAATATCACACACCGATAATACTCATCTGAATACTTTACCCCGGTTTGAACACTGTCATTGCCCAGAATCAGCGTTCAAACCCATCAAGTGAACTCCCCCTTAGTGTTAGACAGTTTTGATAAATGAGTCCTTTAGTTTATAATACATATTAGACAGTTCAAGCAAATCTGCCCCACTTAAAATACATGTAGCACCAAAATGCATGCAGCAGCTAAGATTTTTTTAACGTATTAATTACCTCCCATTTTTTTTTGATGGTGCATATTCACTGTTGGCAGCAACGCCACAAGACGTCTATGCTTTTGGATGGGGTTTGCGGTTCGCAGTGCCGCAGCTACACTAGGAATTAAAGGGAACTTATACCACCATTGCTGAGGACAGCACAAGGTAGTGACAGACATGCTGTTTCCAGTCAGAAAAGAGTCCAGCTAATTCATGAGCAGGTGTTAGCCCCGCCTACTCAAGGTTAGCCCCGCCCACCTGGCAGATATTCATGTTTCTACCTATTCAAAGTAATAGTTTAATCAGTTATGAGGTGGGTGGGGCTAGCCTCAGGTGGGCGGGGCATGAATTAAACTGACTCTTTTCATGAATAAGCTGGATTCTTTTCTGGCTGAAAACTGCCTGATTTGAGCATCAAATGATCTAACACTACTGCATCTTACAATATAAGGGACACAGCACTGGAAACAGCAGGTCTGACACTAGCTTGTGCTGTCCTCAGCAAGGGGGACATAACCTATGTGACAGGTTCCCTTTAAGCTGTTAACTACAGCAGCATAAATCAGCCTCTGTGCACAGCAGCTGTTTAACCCTTCACTTGCTGTGATCTAAAAACCCACCATGATCAAGGGGGATTCCCCTGCCTTTTTGGTTCACAGTGTTTCCCTCTGACTGAGCCTGGGGAATGTCTCCACAGCCAGTCCTAGGAACCTAGGGCCACATGTATGAAAACGGTTTAGGTCTAAAACTCCCTTTTTTGCCCATATGTTACTATGGGCAAAAAAGTGAGTTTTAGACCTAAACCGTTTTCATACATGTGCCCTTTAGACTTTACAGTAAGCCTACAGAGTGTTGCCCTAACAGCAGCCTATGTCATACAGACAGTGTTTAATGTATTAGCATACAGGAGAATACAGGAGAATACTTTAGAAATGTAAAATAAAGTATAAAACTAGTTGTCTCTTAATGGGATTAAAACAAAGAGTTAATATAAAGAAGTGTTAAAAAATAAAATAAATATTACATTAAAAGAAAATATTGTGCCTATATTATACATAAAAAATAATTACACATATGAAGTATCAACACACTCTATTAACCTGCAGAATTAATTTAGCAGATTATTTCATATAAAACATGAATGGTGTAAAAAACAAAAAAAAACACTATTTTACATTCATGCCGCAAACAAATGTGCAGTAATTAAATTAAACCTCAAATTATGCCCCAAAAATACAACTTCTCCCACATAATACAAGGTCTCATACAATTGCTTCACTAAAAAAAAATAAAACAGTAATGACTGCTGAAACGCAGGTAGGCAAATACTGAAAAACTTAGCAGTTCAGGCCTGGCTTTTAAAGGGTTAAGCCAACAAAATGCGTATATACAGGATGCCCCAAACTTTTTGACTTGCAAAATTGGTTAATTAAATTGACTGTAATGGATTCAAAATTAATTTTAAAAAAGTAGTGATTTACAATAAAACTATACGCCACCATGGTTTTTGGCAGCAACAGATCCACCTGGTGGTATATGCAGCATTATGCTAGGGCTAGGACTACATAATAATAATAATAATCTTTATTTCTATAGCGCCAACATATTCCGCAGCACTTTACAAATTCAAGGGTAAACGTACAGACATTACACATTAAAAGTACTTACAAATGAGACACAAGGTGTGAGGGCCCTGCTCGTGAGAGCTTACAATCTATTAGGGTGTATGGGTGAAACATACGGTAAGAAGTGCCAAGTTTACAATGGTCCGGCCATGTTTCATGAATAGGGGGTGGGTTTTACAGAAAAAATGGATGAACCTGCCACCCAGACCTGTACATCTATATACAGATAAGTGCCTGTGAGTGCCCAGTGCAAGGAGTGACAGTATGTGTGTGATAGCAGTAAGGGATCTTGGTGGGCCAGACCGAGATGATGTATTTTCAGGCCCTCTTAAAACTGTGAGGGTTGTGAATGTGCCTGATCGCCCGCGGTAGCATATTCCAGAGAATTGTGCCGCACGTGTGAAATCTTGTAGGCGGGCATGGAGGTTCGGATGATTGAGGAATGTAGTCTGATATCATCAGGAGAGCGGAGAGCACGGGTAGGGCGGTAGACAGAGATAAGGGAAGAGATGTAGGGAGGAGCAGCGCTGTGGAGAGCTTTATGGGTGAGAGTGCTGAGTTTATACTGTATCCTGTACTGATGGGCAATCAGTGCAGTGACTGACACAGGGTAGAGGCATCAGTATAGCGGCTGGAGAGAAAGACAAGCCTGGCTGCTGCATTCTGGACAGATTGCAGAGGGGAGAGTTTGCAGAGAGGGAGACCGATAAGCAAGGAGTTGCAGTAGTCAAGACGAAAAAAGAATAAGAGCAGTAATGAGAGTTTTAGTCGTTTCCACAGTGAGAAATGGACCGGATTTTGGAGATATTCTTGAGGTGCAGGTGACAGGACGGGCAAGGGATTGGATATATGGGGAGAAGGTCAGATCAGAATCCAATAAAACCCCTAGACAGCGGGCCTGCTGCCTAGGAGAAATGGTGGTACCACATACAGAAACAGAAATAGCAGGGGGGCGCGGGTTGGTTAGTAGATGGCGGAAAGACAAGAAGTTCAGTCTTAGTGAGGTTTAGTTTCAGATGGAGAGAGGACATGATGTCAGGAGACAGCGGACAGACAGTCACTGGTGTTTTGTAGCAAGGCTGGAGTGATGTCATGGGAGGAGGTGTATAATTGGGTGTTCATCCGCAAAGAGATGGTACTGGAAGCCAAATCTAACTGATGGTTTGTCCAATGGGGCTGTTACAATGAAAAGAGGAGAGGACCTAGAACTGATCCCTGAGGAACTCCAACAGCAAGAGGAAGAGGAGAGGAGGTGGAACCAGAAAACGAGACACTGAAGGAGCGGTCACAGAGTAGGTAAGGAAGAAACCAAGTGAGAGCGGTGTCCTGGAGGCCAATGGTGCTGAGCATGCTGAGGAGAAGTTGGTGATCCACAGTGTCAAATGCTGCAGAGAGATCCAAGAGAAGCAACAATGAGTAGTTACCCTGAGATTTTGCTGTTAGGAGGTCATTTGAGACTTTAACTAAGGCAGTTTCCGTGGAGTGTAGGGTGCGGAAACCTGATTGCAGCGGGTCAAGAAGAGAGTTAGCAGAGAGATAGCGGATTAGGTGAGAGTAGACCAAGCGTTCCAGGAGTTTAGAGATGAAGGGCAGGTTAGAGACTGGTCGGTAGTTATCAGCACAGGACGGGTCCAGAGAGGGCTTTTTTAGTAAAGGGGTTATGATGGCGTGTTTGAAGGAAGATGGAAAGATCCCAGTGGAGAGAGAGAGGTTACAGATAGCAGTAAGGTGAGAGAGGACAGCTGGAGAAATAGACTGGATGAGGTGGGATGGAATGGGGTCAGTAGAGCAGGTGGTGGGACGAGCAGACAGGAGAAGCCTGGACACTTCTTCCTCTGTCGTCGGGTCAAGGGCTGCGAGTAGATTAGAGGACGTGCGGGGAGGGACAGGATGGGTATTATTTGGGGATTGTGATGTGATATTTGCCGGATATTTTCAATTTTGTCTTTGAAGTGAGTGGCCAGGTCTTCAGCACAGAGGTCAGTGACCGAAGCCTGAGCTTTAGGCCTTAGGAGGGAGTGGAAGGTGTCAAAGAGGCGTTTTGGGTTGTTGTGTAGTGTGGAGATGAGGGAGGTGAAATATTTTTGTTTGGCGCAGTGAAGGGCAGTGTGATAAGTCCTGAGCATGAATTTGTAGTGGAGAAAGTCTGCAGGTAGCTTTGACTTTCTCCACAGCCGCTCAGCACACCTGGAACATCGCTGGAAAAAAACGAGTCTGAGGTGTGTGCCAAGGCTGCGGGCGTCTGACTCTGGTGGTGCGGTGTGTGAGTGGTGCCAACATGTCCAGGGTGGTTGCGAGAGTTTCATTGTAACGTTTGACAGCCTGGTCTGGACAGGAGAGGGAGGAGATTGGGGCAGCGAGGACTGTATGGTGTCTGTGAGTTCCTGAGTATTTATGGAGCGGATATTTATGAATTGATGATGGGAAGGTTTGTCCTGAGAAGGCTGTGAATTATTGATAATGAAGGAGATAAGATTGTGGTCAGAGAGAGCATAAGGAGAATTAGTGAAGTTAGAAATTGAGGAAAGATGACAGAAGACCAGATCCAGAGAGTTCCCATCCTTGTGGGTTGGGGAGTCAGTAAACTGCGAGAGGCCATGAGAGGAGGTTAATGAAGAAACTGTGAGGCAGAAGGAGACATGGGGTCATCAATGGGGATGTTGAAATCACCCATGATGAGAGTGGGCTTTTCAGAAGAGAGGAAGTGTGGGAGCCAGGCGGCAAAATGATCCAGAAACTGGCAGGGAGAGCCGGGGGTCTGTAGACAACTGCAACTCTGATGGAAAATGGTGAAAGAGTCTGAGGGTGTGGACCTCAAAGGAGGGGAAAGTGAGGGAGGGTGCAGGAGGAAGGACCTGGTAAGTGCAGTGTGGAGAGAGAAGTATGCCAACTCCTCCACCCGGCCTGCAGTCAACAGGACCGAATACAATTCAGTGTATTCCTTTGGTTCCTTTAAACTGCAGCTTAATAATTAAAAATCATTGTGTAGTACTTCAAAAAGTCTCATGATTTTCCCAGCATGCTTTGTAGCTTTAGTATATGTTGTTGATGGATGGACAATACATTGAACAGAAAGACACTACAAATATATCTATTAGCCACTAGATGGCCCCAAAGATTAATAAATAAGATCTCTCACTGCTGGGAAATACATGGTACAGGTATAAGTTTATAGGGCGCCTCCACAAAAACCATATACTTCACATAATTTAAAGTCCTTTTAGGATACAATGTTTACAATGCAGCACCTCGATTAACCCCTTCCGGTCATAATAATATGGCTCTTTGTTTTTTTTCTTCCCCGTCTTCCAAAAGTCATAACTATTTTAGTTTTCCATATGAGAGCTTTTATTTTGTGGCATCAGATGTACTTTTTAATGGGGTCATTCACCGTACCATAGAATATACTGGGAAACTGGAAAATAATTCAAAGTGGAGTGAAATGTGAAAAAAAAGTACTTGCGTAATGTTTGCGGGGGTCTTGTTTTTATGGCGTTCACGCTTTGGTATAAATAATGTCTTTGCTTTATGTTTTAGAACTGTTAAAAATTCAAAAAACAACTAGTTCTTAAATTTGCACCGTGGCGCCATTTTCTGCAACCAATAACTTTTTTGATCTTCCACCTATAGAAAGAGGATGCATTTTTTACAGACTGAAGTGTACTTTTTATTGGTACCATTTTAAAATAAATGCAGCTTTCTGATCACTTTATATTCCAATTTTTAGGGGACGTGAAAAGACACAAAACATTTTTTTCTTCTATGCAGTTCAGTGTACGGGATATATTATGCTATTTTATTAGATCAGAGTTTTACAGACTTGGCAATACCAATTATGTGTAACTTTTTCTTATTTTTTTCTATTTCTAAAATGGTAAAAAGGGTTGATTTGAACTTTTAATATTTTTATTAATTTTTATACTTTTAAATCTTTTTTTATTTTACATTAAGTCCTCCTAGGGTACTTGACCACTAGGGGGCATGATCATCAGTACACCCTCCTGGATTGTGTAAACAATGCAGAAGGATGTTCAAAGATGACGCTTCTATGACTTCCTGTCTGGGCATGGGTAGCTTCAAAGGTCGGATGATGACGGTCTGGCGGCTGCCTGGGGGGACAGCTGTAGCAACTGGGCACTTATGGCCTAGTTCACAATGGTGAATTGCGGACAGTGTTGTTCATGGGGGTCAGGCTCTTCCTACGCTCTATTTTTCTGCAATGTTGATGTGACTAAAGAATGGCATTGGTCACCAAAATTTTGCAAAGAACTGGTGTTGTGTTTTTATTGGGTTGATGGAGTCACTAGGGGGTTATCATGGGCACACCTTATAATTTGAATGCTGCTTGCTATTAATTAAGGCAGTGTTACTGCAGTGCAGTACTGCAACAGAACAACAACATAAAAAATGCACCAAAACTGCACCGTGTGAAAACATTGTTAATTTATTTGTATATCAAACAAAATTTAAATCTATCATCAACCTCCATAAGACAGGTGAAGCCTCAGTGTTAAATAATGAAAAAAAAAGGACTTCACAGAGAAAGACACCCAAGATATATAACATTAATATAATCAGCTGTAAAATTGCCAGCAGTATGACTATTCCTGGCTAAACAATATAGATCCGGGTGTGCCCATACGTGCCGTATTCTTACTTAGGAAGCTTTCACACAGCGCAGTTTTGGTTTTGATTTTTTTTTCACTTGCAGTACTGTAAGTAAACTGTCTTTATGACCAGAAAGCTTCTTTCAGTTAACTTATATGTTTGAACATGTGACTAATCAATCATTGTGTTGGAAGTCTTAGGGTGCTTTCACACGGAGCGTTTTGTTTTTAATTTTTTATGCATTTTTTGGTTGCGTTTTTTGTGCTGGTAGGCACAGCAATTAATGCTATACATTGTTGCACCCAAAAAACGCACCAAAAAAAAAAGCATCAAAACGCACCAAAACCGCACCGTGTCAAAGCACCCTTAGTTTTTGATTATCAGTTGTATGGGTGCTTTCACACGGAGCGTTTTTTAATTAGTTTTTGGTGCATTTTTTTATGCATTTTTGGATTTTTTTTGTGCAGAAACGTAAAGCATTAATTGCTGTGCCTTTCTGCACAAAAAACCCATCCAAAAACACACTCCGGTAAAAGCACTCAAGGGGAAAATTTTCACGGGGGTTATTTTGGGGCCTTTTTCCGAGTATTTCCCCGTATGCGCCTTACAGCAAAAAATGTGCCCCAATCTTTTACGGAAATCCACAGTTCTCTAAAACTATGGATACGCCCTCCTCCCGCTCGTACAATACGTTTTGGATTGTACAGGGGGGGAATAAATGAAAAGTTGAAAGTCAAAGGGACCGCGGGCCCGCCCCTCCACCCCCCGATCAGGGGAATCCCCGGCGATCACCCCACCCAGAACACCCGGGGGTAATGCGGGACGTCAGTACCCCCCGAAAATTCCCGGTGAACTTACCCAAAACCTTTCCAAAAAAATTAAGATAACTGAAGGCAGTTTACTGGTATTAAAAAGGCATTTTTAATTAACGCGCATTTGCAAGTGAAAAAAAACCCACCAAAACCGCAACATGTGAAAGCATCCCAAGTGGAAATGCTTCTGGGTAATATTTTTGTTAGGCCCAAGTCATAAAAGTCAGATTACACATATATTTTGCATGTTAACTCCAATGACAAGTTGATTCCCGGGGAATAAAACGGGGGTTTTTACAATGGTACAAAGCGACAAAAAAGTTTTAAAATTCGGTGCCACACTGAAAAACACCACGGCATTCAGTAGCATGGTATTATGTCCCGTGGATTGTGCACAGAAAAAACAGGATTAACTCCACTGGGCGGCAAAAAGGCCCCCAAAGCCCTAAATTCCATCTGTTCCTGGGCCGTTTGTGGTTTAAAATTTGGGTATTAAAAAAAGTATTCCACGGATTACATGGGGGCCCTTTTATGGGTAAAACAATAAAAAATTTTGATTATGCACAGTAAAAAACAATGATTTACCCCACTAAATGTCAAGCGTCACATTTCAGACCTTTTTTTGGTATTCTTTTGGGTGCCTTCAAAAAACCCTCCCGATGGACATTTTTTTTTCGAAAAAGACCACATTTTTGTGATCCATCCACAGTGCTATAACTTTGATGAATAGAGTTAATGTAGTCCAAATTGGACTATGTTTGCCCTAAGGATCTATATGGCCCTGTCAAGGCCCTGTTGTGGTATTGGTGGGATACATTTTTCATGGTGTCCCAACGGATACCATGACTGACATCATTGCTCAGTTTGGACCACTTTATATTGTAGGAATAAAAAAAAATCTATGAACAAAACTGTCATAAAATTTTTTAAACAAATCCCCGGGCCCGTTTTAACCAAAGTCAAAGCCTTTTTAAAAAATCCAAACTGGTACACCATGTAAGTTGACTTCATCGCTTAAACTTTCAACCTGCCAAACTGAACTTGCCTTAAAAAAAAAATGAGATTGTTTTAGTAAGGGGGAATCTGAAACACTAAATGCACAAAAAAAATTTTTTTATTTTTTTAAAATTTTTATAATTGCACTTTAAAAAAAAATTTTTTTCCAGTTTTACATAAAATTTTCCCACCAAATTCTTTTATCTAAAAAAAGTACAGTATGCAGAAAAATAGCAATATGTGGCTGTACAATACACATACCACATGTGCAGATTTATAAGTTACCACAGCTGTTTGAAAAGGGAAGTTTAAGGGTTTTTTTTGTGGGTAATGACCAAATTTGAAATTAAATCTGTCCAATGATATAAAAGTTGATTTCTACAACAAATATTTAACTTTTCATTGATATTTCCTACTCCTACCTTTATTGCCTCCTCAAACATGTGAAGGGCCCAAGGGAATTTAGACTATTTTCCCAAGGGAAAACTAGAAATAGATTGTAAAGCAAGCATGCCAAACTCAAAAGCAAACACGGGCTGATTCAACAAGGTCTAAGTTTATGCGGACCGTAAATAAAAAGAAAACGAACAAGAACAACGGTAAAATTAAACTTTTCTTCACAGCACCTGGCATCTACCAACTTTCTCACTTCAAGAGAAATCTTATCCACAGTCTTGGGTTGACTTGCTTGGTGTTGTACCTAATATCTCCGGTTACTGGTCGCATTACATCTATGTCATAGATTTTTGGGGCAATATTATGTCGAGGCGCCCCAGTATTCTGGTTCCTTTCACCCCCAAAATTGTCGCACCCTGACTCTAAAAAAAGAGCAGGGAAAACCCTCCAAAAAGTGGGCGATTTTGGGTGGACCGCCACTTTTTGGAGAGGGGGGGGTTTTTAGTTGTGAAAGTATGATTAAAAAAAGGGGAGGACCCGGGGTTTTTATGGGGCCCAAAAAGTGGGGGGGCCGATTGTTTAGCGGGAATAAAAGCGCCAAATCTATGACCCGCCAAATCTGTGTGTGTTGAAAAGATTATTCAGGATCCTATATGGGACATGCAGTGTACAGTAAACATAAAATGGGACCGCTCTCATATAGCGTCCAAAGAAGGCCTGCAGGGACATAAACCTGGGTAGCAGACATAGCACTGCTCCACAGTTTCTGCCCGGCCTGGCTGGGCAAGAACGTAAACTTTTTCCCCGCCGGCGGGCCTCCGGCGCATCTTTCCTCTGAACGCCCGGGCCCTCTGTCCTGAGCGTTCAGAAGCAGGACCCCGCTGGCTCTCCACTCTGTTTCTCTGCCTGGTAAACCTAAGCTTTGGGCCCCTTAACCTACCAGCCCGGCCCTGTGGGTGGATGTTTATTTTTTAAAAACCTCGCGCCCCCGGGGGCCGGGGCTCAGAGGCTGGCCGGCCGCTTGTCACCATGGAGGATCCTGTAAAGACGTAATTTCTGATTTTTTTTAACACTAATGGACCGTACCTTAAGCCTGCCTACCTATATGGGGCCCCTATAGCCTACCTAGCAATATGGGGCCCCCTTTACTTTCCCCCCTAAACCTGCCTATTTTTGGGGGGCTCCAAAGCCTCCCCTTAAGTTTTTTCTAACAAAAAAAGGGGCCACTATAACCTACCCCTAAGTCTGCCTAACTATATGGGGCCCCCTATAGCCTACCTCTAATCCTGCCTACTAACCTATATGGGCCCCTACTAGCCTACCCCTAAGCCTGCCTACATACCTATATGGTCCCCTATAAATTACCCTTAAGCCTACCTACCTATATGGGCCACTGTAGCCTATCCCTAAGCCTGTCTACCTATATGGGGCCCCCTCTAACCTACCCCTATGCCTACCTACCTATAGGGGCCCCCTATAGCCTACCTAAAGCCTGCCTACCTATGTGCCTATGTGTGGTCCCCAATAGCCTACCTAAAGCCTACCTACCTATTTGGAGGCACCCTAAAACCTATATACCTAATTATGTAGTCCCCACCTATAGCCTATCTACCTATGTGGAGCCCAACTGTCGCCTATCTAACTACCTAACTGGGGCCCACCTATAGCCTGCCTACCTATGTGGGCCCCACCTAATTACCTACCTACCTATGAGGGGTACAACTATAGCCTATCTAACTACCTACCAACCTATGTAGGCCCCACCTATAGCCTATCTAACTATCTACCAATGTGGGGCCCACCTACAGCCTATCTACCTACAAGGAGACCATATATAGCCTGCCTACCTACATACCTATGTGGAGCCCACCTATAGCCTACCTACCTAGCTACCTGTGGCCACCTACAGCCTACCGTGACCCACCTACTGCCTACCTAGATACCTGGGACCTAGCAACAGCCTACCTATCTACCTGGGGGCTGCCTACCTAACTGGGGCCTAACTCTGCTCCTAGGGCCCAAATCTAGCTACCTGTACCTACCAAAGGACCGCCAAATACGGCCTACCTAGGACCAAATCTTCTCCATCTGTAGCCCCT